>JAXFYN010000022.1:0-189638 GCA_036172215.1 Camellia granthamiana | reverse complement strand
ACGAGTCTATTTTTTGTTGTACACAATCACCGACCACTAAAAGTTCTTTCACCAAATCCTATGTGCTACATGAAGGTTGACGTATAACACACTACGGACACGAATGTGACACCATAAAATGGGGATGTGAACTCATAACCACAACACAAATTTGGGTTAACTTGTATTATTTGACTCACTGTGACAATTATCAAACAGTCCAAACACGAATGTGACAACATATAATGGATATGTGACACATTGTACACATAACAACATGAAAGACAATGTGACGTATGCCAATTAAAACATGAACCAAATCTACCCAACACAAACCACAACCCGAATTCGTATAATTTGTCATGCATAATACAATTGACGTTAAGATAGAAATTACATGACCACATGTTTCACAAAACAAACATGTAACAATGCACCCATATACCCACACACCGTTTGTGCGTATGACACTTAAGTACTCAATGTAAACGTGAATAATGTGACATATTCGATTTATTGAATAATGTGACAATACAAACGAGAATGTGCTATGTGAAGGTTGACGTATAACACACTGCAAACACAAATGTGACACCATAAAATGGGAACGTGAACTCACCACCACAACCCAAAAATCAAGTTATTTGTATTATTCGACTCACTGTGACAATTATAGAACATTCTTATAAATTCACATTCACATTCAGAAATCTTAAACTACATAAAACAAGGGCGTGACCCCAGTTACATTCGGCAACTTTCCCACCATGTTACAGACCACCATTCAAACCTAAACATCACAAAATAGACCCCATATTCGACAAACGCAACAACAAATCACACACAAAACACACAAAATTGACAACCCACCTAACCCCCATCCGAAAAACACCAACAAATAACTCACAGAACACACCAAATCAAACAACCCAGACATATATACTGACATCTTCAAACCAAAAACTATCAAAACCTAAAATAGTCATAAAAATCACAGAGTATACAACTCACAATACAGTTTTTGACCAATACAAACCGAAAATGTCAACAATCCCATATTCACATAAACCTTAGTTATGGGTTGCTAACCAAAATCAAAGGAATCAACATTGCAAAACAAGCGAAAAGTCACACTTACGTTTTGGGGCCATCAGTCGTCATCGTTCACCAGAGACGCAATTCCGAGCCCATCATTCTGTCACACCTCAACGTCGAATCGCATTGCTATTTTCTCTCGTTGGTGGCCTTCCAAATATTGTGTAATGAAGCTACCATTTACATTAGCCTAATGAGACAAAACATATCTAATATATCTTGTTTCTTAAAAAAAAAGCCTAATCAAAGTTGGAATCACTAAACATAGCATGCATTTTGAAATTCAAACTCACATCTACATAGATATGATCGTGATCTATGGTAACATTCAATTTCCTATATATGATTTTGCCATTATTTATTATATTAACAAAATAATATTGAGGGTAAATGTGTCAACAAGCTTCTCACAAGACTTATGGGAACATAAGTTTTTTTCTTGGACCATATGTAGCATAAGTCTCTATAATAGGGACTTATAAATTAATTTTTCCAAAAAAATATAAGAAAAAAAAGTAAAAGACAAGTGGTAAAAATTTTGTGATATTTAAGAGTTCTTAAAATATTCTGTGGTACACTTTTATTGAGTTATAATTTTTTCTAATAGAAAATTTGTTGAGTGTTTGAGCAAAATTGTAAAACGGTTTTCTATCTTTTATCAATTTTCTTGTAAAAGAGAGTTATATTTTTATGAGTGATTTTTTGGGAAAAAAACTTGGGTTAGGTGTGACTAGCATTGGAATCATAACTAGTTGGTTGGAGTGATTGGGGTTGATCAATTGTAAAGGTTCACTAGCACCTATGAAACTAGTAGTGTAACTACTATTTGATAAATAGTGAAGAAATCTGAAGAAGGATCTTGAAGAGTGGACGTAAGCTTGGTTTGAGCCAAATAACTATAAATTTTGTGTTTGATCTTTCTTCCCTTCCCTTAATTTATTTTTATTAGTCTTATTTATATTACTTCATATTTTTTTTATTTCTCATTTGCATTAAATTTTGTTAGGTTTTTATTGTTGGCAACTCCGTTTGACAAAACTCCTTTCATATGTATTTATTTTCGCACTTTTATTTCAGTGAGGCTATAAGTTTATTAGATGCAAATCCAAACCCGAATCGAGCCATGCAGAGAAGTTTGTTATGTTAATGCTTTCAAGATTGCCACTTCGCTGATTATTACGGGGGTCGAGCTGCCGGGTCAGCTCGCTCGCGCCGGCCGAAGAAAAATGGAAAATTGCATTGAAAATTGCATGTCTGCTATTGGTCGCTCGAGCCAAGAAGGGCTCGCTCGAGCGAAGGTTTGTTCGCTCGATCCAAGGAGTTCTCGCTCGAGCCAAGGACTGCGTCCATACAAAAAACCTGAAAAAGTGTATTCCTCGCTCGAGCCAAGGCACTAGTAGAAATCACGAAAAATACACTCCTCGCTCGAGCCAGCAACTCTTCGCTCGAGCGAGGCCTCAGAATCCGGATTTCTCAAGGGGTTTGTTTTCTTCCCAATCTTGGATTACTTTTGGTTCTCTATAAATACTTGGTTTTCTCCCAACACTAAGTTGATTCATTGAATTCCTCCAGATCTTCTTTTTGGTTCTTGAAGGTTAATATCTGGGGATATTTTATTATTTTTCTTTGATGTTTTATTGAGTATTCAACTCATGGTTTAAAGAGAGTACATCAAAGGTTTGTTTGTTATACACAAAAGAGAGAGTTGTTCTTCAGTTGTGGATTCTGAAGAATTCGAGCCTGAAGCTTTGGTGGAATCCGGAGTGGCTCATCAGAAAGACAATTCCGTGGTGAAGATGGGGTTGGAAGAGGCACATAGAGGTTGGTTCAATTAGGCATTGTGGATTTGCTAGATAATTGAGAGTATACCTGTGTAATTCCTTTAATTCTTCTTAGTGGATTGTCTTGTGGCAGTTGCCCGTGGTTTTTTTAATCACAGTTGGAGGTGTCCAATTGTGGTTTTTCCACGTAAAAATCATTGTGTCTCTTTCTCTTGATTGTTTGATTGGGATTGTTATATTCTGCTTAAAATTGATACATAATCACAAATCAACATCTAGGAGGTTTCTAGATTTTTCAAATTTTAATTTATTACTCTCATTTTTATTGCTTCATATTTTTATTTGTTTATTATTTGGGGTTTTTTTTTTTAATTTAGAAATTTATTATAAACCCAATTCACACCTCCTCCTGGGTTGTCTTCTTGGTAACAATTGGTATCAAAGTGAGGACTCTTGTATTTTTGACTTAACTGTCTTAGAGCTAATCAATGGCAACCATTATAGTAACACAAATTATTGATGGTCAGTTACCTTCTAGCCTCCATATTTTTCTGAAATTAATTATAGCTATTGAAAAATAGAATGATGATATATATTCAAGGCACAAACTATATGGTATGGAAAATTATTAAAAATGATCCAAATATTCATTTCAAAATTGTAGATACAAAGAAAGTCCTTAAAATAGAAGATGAATGAGATGAAAATGATCTTAAGAGTATTCAAGCAAATGCTAAAAGCAAACATATATTATATTGTGCACTTGATCCTAACGAATTTAATAGAATTTCTTCATGTGACACTGCTAAAGAAATTTGGGCTAAATTAGAAGTCATGCATGAAGGCACAAGTCAAGTTCAGGAGTCACATTTTAGTATGCTTACTCATAATTATGAATTGTTCAAAATGAAATCTGATGAATCTATTTATGAAATGTTTATTAAATTTACTAATATTACAAATTCTTTGAAAAATCTTGGTAAAGTACATACTGACAATGAAATAGTCAGAAAAATTCTCAAGTACTTACCAAAGAATTGGGAACCGAAAGTGACGGCAATCTAGGAAGCCAAAGATCTCAACACACTTGGTTTAGATGAACTTCTTGGGTCATTAATGACCCATGAGATTTTGATGATGACAATGACAAGAAGAAAAAAGGAATCGCATTCAAAATATCAACTCAAGAAGAAGATAAAGATGGCAACAACTTAAGTGATGAGGATGGTGACATTGCAATGGTCACTAAAAAATTCAAAAATTTATTAAAAAGAGACCAACAATTTAAAAGAAGATTTCACCAAAAAAAAAAAATCATTCAATAAAGATGAAGAAGAAAAGAAAGACCAAATAATCTGTTATGAGTGTAAGAAATCAGGTCACATTAAATATGATTGTCCCAGCCTAAAGAAGATGAAGGAAAAGAAGAAGTGTGAAAGAAGATATGGTATCATGGAGTGAAAGTGACTATAGTAGTTCAAATAGCAAATCAAGTGAAGAAGTGCCAAATCTTTGCTTCATGGGGATTGAAGATGATGAGCTAATCGAAAACTCTCTTTCCTATGAAGAATTGGTAGATATTCTTGAGAAACGTTGTAAAGATTTTCAAAAGATAATTTCGAAAAATTCTACTCTTAAACAATCAAATGCTTTGCTTGTCAACGAAAATGAAAGTTTGAAAAAGGAAAATGATTTTTTGAAAAATTCTTCAAATAATTTGAAAATTGAAAACAATTCTTTAAAAGAAAATATAGAATATTTAAATAAAATAATTTTAAAATTCACACAAGGCGAAGGAAATTGAAATCAATTACTTGGAAATCAATGATATGTTTTTGACAAAGTAGGTATTGAATACAAACCTCACAAGAAACAAACTTTTCATAAAAATTTCTTTGTTAAAACTTACTCATCTAGTAACCCACATATTACTTGTCATTATTGTTTTAGAAAATGGCACTTATTTTCATCTTGTCCTTAGAAGAAAAATTTATTAGGAACAAACATGAGATGGGTTCCAAAATCAAGTAATTCACAAACTAACAATCATAGACCCAAGAAGATACAGGTATCAAAATCAAATACTTGATTTTTTCATAGGTGTGCTACAAGGAAAAATTTGGAAAAGGAAAACGGTACTTAGATAGTGGATGTTCAAGACACATGATTGGAGACAAGTCAGTGTTCACTACCTTATCTCTAAAAGATGGTGAATGTGTCACATTTGGAGACAACAACAAAGGAAAGTATTGATAAAAGTCTCTCTCCTATAACTGAAAATGTTTTACTTGTTGATGGATTGAAATACAACTTACTTAGTATTAGTCAATTGTGTGATAAGAAAAATAGAGTTATCTTTGAAAAATCTTTTTACAAAATAGAAAATATCAAAGATAACAACAACAAAAAATTGTTGGCCACCGGCATGAAAATGTATATTTTTAATTTTTCTAATTTATTATCTTTTGACATTACATGCCTCTCTACACTTAGTGATAATAGTTGGTTGTGGCATAGAAGACTTGGTCATATTCACATGGATTTAATTTCAAAATTTTTTGTAAAACAGATTTAGTCATTGGACTTCTTAAAATTTCTTTTGAAAAAGACAAATTATGTGATACATGCCAACAAGAAAAACAAACTATTTCTTTTAAATAAAAAAATATTATTTCAACTTCTAGACCACTGCAACTATTGCACATGCATTTGATTGGTCCCTTAAGGACACTTAGTCTTGGTGGCAAACAATACATTCTTGTTGTAGTCGAAGATTTCTCTAGATTTGCATGGGTTAAGTTCCTAACTCATAAGGATGAAGTTTTTTCAAACTTTTCAAAATTATGTAGGAACCTTCAAAATGAAAAAGGTTTTATTATTTCAAGTATACGGACAAACTATGGTAGAGAACTTGAGAATGATTCTTTTGAAAAAATTTGTAATGAAAACGGTATAGACCATAATTTCTCAGCTCCTAGAACTCCTCAACAAAATGGAGTAGTTAAGAGAAAGAATAGGACTTTAAAAGAGATGGCTAGAACCATGCTTTGTGAAAACTCTCTACCAAAATATTTTTGGGCCGAAGCCGTTCATACTACTTACTACATTGTAAATTGGACTATGATTAGACCCATTTTAAAGAAAATCCCATATGAGTTTTGGAAAAGAAGAAAATCAAATGTAAGTCATTTTCACACCCTTTGGTGTAAATGTTTTGTTTTGAACAACAGTAGAGATAACTTGGAAATTTTTTATTCTAAATCTGATGAAGCTTTTTTCTTTCTTTCTTTCTTTCTTTTTTTTTTTTTTTTTTGTGTGTGTGTGTGTGTGTGTGTGTGTGTGTGTGTGTGTGTGTGGTTATTCTCCAACATGTAACGCATATTGTGTGTTTAACAACCAAACTTTAATTGTAGAAGAATCAATACTTGTTGTATGTGATGAATCTAACTTTTCTATCTTCAAGAATATTGCAAGCAATGTTGATGTAGATATTAAGCAAGAAATAGAAGACTTAGATATTTTCAAGAAAATTGATGAATCTCAAAAGGATGAACCGAAAGAACTTCATCAAGATCAATGTGGAGACAATCAGAATTTTCCAAGGGAATGAAAATTTATACAGAATTATCCCACGGATCAAATTGTAAGTGATCCTGTTAGAAAAACAGCCCCAAACTATATGGAAAATATAATTTAAAATTATGCAAATGATTTTTGGGCAAAACCAAAACTGAAATAAATCGACATAATAACGTGATAAAACTTACAGTACATAAATAGATAAAACCTGATCGAGTTGAGTGTGTGACACTCTCTCCTTAAGATAGATTCGTCCACCCACCGGTGCTCAGGATTCAATGGACTTCTATCTCCCAAAATACAACGATCAATGTCTTGCACTAGCAGCATTACTATTGTAAGCCTAGCGAACTTCGTTGTGCATGTACTCTCTTTGTAGGAAAATTAGACTCAAGAAATATGAAGAATAAATGCAAAGTGAAGAAGAAATGACAATTCTTACTCCAAATTGAAGTGGGGGGGTGGAATTTATAAATTCCTCCATGACTCTTTAGAAAGGTTGTGACCCTTGAAAAGGACACACCCTTCCATCTCAAGAGACACAACCATTGGAGTAAATTTTAATTCAAATTTTCCAACAGTCCCCCACATGAATGAAATTTACGGAAAGGACATGCAACAACATGCAGACAAAGAGAGAGTACATTAAGAAAATACCTTGCATCGGGACATGTAGCTTTTGGCTTTGAACCTTCCCTAGTCAAAGCCTATCGGACTTACTAGCTAATCAGTGGACGTGATGCCTTGAACTGTTCAGCCGTTTGTGTAAGCCAAGACAATATAATTCACACAAAATATCTCCAGACACAATTTAGTTCTCACGGTTGTGCTCGTTTTGGCATTAGGCATCTCTTGGTATTTCATGAGTGCTATAGAGAATTTTACCTTATCAATTCTCATAGAAGCGGCCCTTTCACACTCATATAGGTGATCCTTATTTTGAGTCTCTTAAATACTCCTCTTGAAAAATATTCGTCTAGGGTTTTCAAGATATAAGTGATCATTAAAAGCATAGTTTGTCCTAAGTTCCCTGCATACAACACATGTTGTAGATATCACTCTCATAATAGGAATGGATAAGAGTTAGACTCCTTTAGTGATTTTTGACGAGCCACACATGATTTAGTTGTCCCTCTGAACTTAGTTCTTGGGATCTCCAGTCATCTAAATAGAGTTACCATTATGATGACTTTGATGTAAAAGGCTTTAATCACATTCCCCTCGATGAACTTTCCCTCATTTTCTCTCTGGTCAAACTTTTTGTTTAGCGGCTGCTATTTTTCAATTTGACCTTCTCAATTATATATCATTGAGTAGTTAGTGGATCCATTATATTATCCTTAGACAATATTCACAACTGAAAGCAAATGTCCTACGGTATTAAGTCTTTGATTGAATCAAGACTTACCGTTACTCTATGTCACTCCATTTTCAAATTTAAATAATAAACATAGAGTTGTTCTTTAGGAGTTAATGAAACCATTTTTGCTTCTACTCCAACTTTGTCCCATAGAAAGAATTGAGATTTTTTATGGACCTATTATCGGAACTGTTACTTTGGTAAAATCCTCCAAGCACCCCCACATTTTAAGCATTCTAAGGAAACTTAATTTCTCTTGATGTATAATTAGACAAAAATATTAATACACCCCCATAATTGTGAGGTAAATCAGAATGTATCGTTAAGAGCTCAATTTTGAGTGGGTCCCAAACGTCTTTTAGGATGGGTCCAAAAAGGTGGCGTGTTCCTTGCCGCATGGCAAGTTGAAAACGGTTCGTCAAAACCATTTATGAGTAAATGGGAACAAGATGCAAATTGCTTTGTGAATATAATCACAATACTATTGTCTAAAATACAATTAGACTTCATAACTTTCTTTTACAATATAAAGAAAAAATAGCTAATACCAGTTGTGGCCATAACACTTTGTCAAATAACATTTCTTTAGCCATGCATTATTTGTTTTTGTTTATTGCAACCCTTAATTCCAATCTCAACATGGAATATAAATATCACTATATAATTACATTTACATCTTATTTGTCTTATCCAGTATTGGTGACCACGTCAACAATTACCAAAGCATCTTTCACCTATGAAATATTTTAACTCATATAATATTTCATTATGGAGTTATTGGTTACCACACCAATTTCATAGTCATTATTCCAAAGAATAGTTAGAATTCCTCTTATGTCAAAACACATAAGTTCACATTTTTATCAACACTTTGATAAATAATTGATATCCTTTTATAATACACCACATACCAAATCGATATATCAAATATATCAATTAATGACATCAAATTACATTCAGAAAATTTCCCCAATTATATAACATATACTTTATATTTTCTCAAGTTTCAAGAATTCACAAACCAAAAATCTTACCAGATTTTAGTACTTAAAATCATATCTTGATTTTAAAAACACATTCTTGAAAACTTCCACAAAATATTTGTCAAATATTTGTGTCTTTCCTTAAGAGGAACTTGAGATACCAACTTATAAACAAATATACATAATTGAAATTCTAACAATTATAAAATTTAAATGCATAGTATTCCTCAAATAAAAGTTAATCATGGTCATACCCAATCAAAACATTTATTTAAATAAGAAGAAACCAATTATAAATAGAATCATAACACTAACCCAATATATATATATATATATATGAGCCACTTCATAAAAAATTTAAATCATTAATGCTCAACCCAATTACTATTGGACCCAAATCTCAGCCCATAATATTTTTAATGGTACTAAATAGATTGGCCCATATCCAGAATCTAATGACAAAAAGAAACAATGATTTAAAAGAAACGATCACACCGATAGTTTTTTCCAGTTATGCAGCAACTGCCATAACTAATCGGTTCGATGTTTTGCATCAAAAGCATTGACATAAAATTTCATTACTAGTCTATTGATGAACGTTGTAGCACTAGCACCCTTTTTAAAACTTTTAGGAAGTGTATTTGAATTATTATTATGTTTTGAAAACCTTTGGTGTTGTTATGGGTCGGTTTTGGAGGAGTATAATCCGAACTAAACTTGTTGGGTTTGGTTGTTCACGCTTATTCTTGTCAAAAGTTTATTGGAGACTTAGAAATTCCATTCTAGAGTCGACACCAGCCTTCCTAGGGTCGACCCTTACCTGTTGGTGAAGTTCTGGAGGAGTTGCTGGAACATAGGGTAGACACCAGACTGGGAGAGGGTCGACCCTCTTCTGTCTGTGTGTTGGTTGCTGGAACATAGGGTAGACACCAGTCTGGGGTAGGGTCGACACCAGCAGTGCAGTCAAGCTTAGTTTTCCCAGATTTTCCTCTTTGGTGTCGACACCACTATTGCAGGGGTCGACCCCTGCAGAGTTTTTTTTTCAGATTTTAGTCCGACTTTCGGCCCTACTTTTTGGGGGTTTTGACTTGATATTTTGGGTTGACTTTGGGACTTATTTCTAATTTTACCTAGTGCTATAAATAGGCCCTCACTTGAACCTTTTCTTTATTTTTCTTTCTCTCTTTTCTCCCTCTAAACCGTGGGTCTCTCTCTCTCTCTCTCTCCAAAACCACTTTTTGCTCAAAAGTCTTTAGATCTACTCTCTTGGAAGCATCTTCTTGCCTTGCTCCTTTGAGAAAGATTGTAGATCTAGCCTGATCCTTTGGACAATATCCAAATGAATTAAATAAAATTTGAAATTTGATATTCTTGCTCTCTTTTTTTAACACATACATTTTGTTTTCGTTTTTGTTTTTTATTTATACAAAATTATAACAAAATCTTTTCATTTTATAAAGAGAAATGTTAATAATTGCTCGATGAATGGTCATGGGTCTCGATTTATATATAAAATGTGTGTATATATATATAAAAGTAGGTAGAAAAATGTAAATAATTTTGTTAACTTGTATTTTAAAGACACTGTTAAAAAGATTGTGCGTGTTGTGCTGAGTGTTTAATCTTTTTTAGTTTCTTAAGTATGTGTCCTAGAAGTCTAAGTTTAAAAAATTATGCAAAAATTTCTTAGAATTCCAACTATTTTTATATTTTCTCCACCTTAACAACTTATAAGACTGTCATTAACTTGGCCTTTTTACAAAAATTCATTCATTTAACTATAAAATAAAATGGTTTTATTATAATTTATATAATAAAAATATGACGACTTGTAATAGGATTATTTACCTACTCAAATATTATTGAATGTAATGGTTGATATACAATGTTACTTTTTGAGACTACTCTATCAATGAATCTGCCGGGCACAATATCAAATGTCATAGAAGACAAAAGTGAAATCCTTCCTAACACTAATTGATTTTAGAAGAGATGGTGGAACTCAGTCTGACAAGTGATATCAAAGTCAAGATGTTCAAAGCCATAAAAGAGCAACCTTCCCTTCAAAAATTTGATTTTAAGAGAGATGGTGGAACTCAATTCGACAATTATTTTATTCCCTTAACTTTAAATCGTACATTTAACCTTTTAGTATAAAAATCATATAAATACGACCTTTTTAAAAACTTTTCAAAGAGTAAAAGTGAAACAATTTTGATGGTTAAAAAGATCTAAATATTTGATTTTTAAATTTAGCAAAATTTGAAGGAATAAAATATAATGAAAAGTGATGTACAAATAAAAAATTTAGCCATATTTTATACCACAATAATGTCACAAATAACAATCTTTAAAATATAAATCACATTAACAAGTCTTTAATTTTATAGTGATAGGGAGGGTTATATTGTTTATATAATACCACTTAAATATAATTAAAGAAGGGGAAATTACAAAAAAATAAAATAAAATGGGAACAACCTAAAATAATTGAAAAGACATGCGAATATAATTTAATTGCATAGAATATGAAAAAAAAATGCAAAATCATGCCAAATTTTACAATCCCCCCCCCCATTGTCCTTTCCCACCCCCAACCACTTTCCCCTTTGACACCACCGTCATTGCTACCTTCACCAACTCATCACCACTGCCATTTGTTGCCCAATGTAAACCTATCGCCACATGTTCCCTGCCACATCTTAACACCCCATTATCTCCACATTAGTGATGAAGAAGTCATAACAAAACATAAGAGAGTGTGGTTTGTGAAAACCTCGTAGCCGACTATCCTTTAGATGTGTGATTTTGGCTTGGAAGAAAGAGTGCATGAGATCATGTGAAAGAAAAAGTATGAGATGTGACAATTGCAATCATGATGGGCGAAACCAATTTCAAAGGGAGTGAAAAGAGAGAAAATGGAGAGGAAGAAAGAAAAAGGGGGAGATGAAGACAGAAAAGGAAGGCAAGGGTTAGCGATGGTGACAGTAACGGTGGTGGAGAAGAAAGGGGCTGGGAGTAGGAAAGGGCATTAAAAGAGGCATTAGGAAGTGCGTAGGTTGATGACATGTGGGAGGGGTGGTCGAGCGAGTAATGCTAGGGATTATGAAAAAAATATCATGAAGATGATCATGAAAGATCCTCAACCGTTAAATTACACATACAATAAAATACCACACACTAATCAAAGGATGAAAAATCTTCATGAAATATTTCATGATATATTTTTTATGATCCCTAGTATTATTCGTGGTGAATTACTGGAGATGGTAGACGAAAGGTGGCCACAATTAGAGATGGTGGGGAGAGAGAAATAAAAGAAAAAGAAAGATAGGATTTGGGCAAAATATGAGAGGGGCAAAAATGTAAAATTCGGCATGGTTTTGCAATTTTATTTTTTTTTATTTTTATTTTAAGTTTCATGTTTTATGCAATTAAATTATACTCTCATGTGTTTTGTGTTAGGAGTTTTTGTTGTCAAATTCCATGGATCAAAACCAAGGTTGTAATAAGAGTTCTTTAAGAAGTTGGTTCCTTCAAAAACAGGATTACTTTGGAGTTCTGCAAGAAGTTGGTTTTCTTTCCCAACTAGGATTGTTTTGGTTTTCTATAAATAGTTGGGTTTCTCCCAAATCTAGGCTATTTATTGATTCATTCATTGAATCTCTCCAGATCTTCTTTTTGGTTCTTAAGGGTTATATCTGGAGATATTTTGTTAAGTTTTCTTTGATGTTTTTATTGAGTATTCAACTCATGGTTTAAAGAGAGTACATCAAAGGTTTGTTTGTTATACACAAAAGAGAGAGTTGTTCTTCAGTTGTGGATTCTGAAGAATTCGAGCCTGAAGCTTTGGTGGAATCCGGAGTGGCTCATCAGAAAGACAATTCCGTGGTGAAGATGGGGTTGGAAGAGGCACATAGAGGTTGGTTCAATTAGGCGTTGTGGATTCGCTAGATAATTGAGAGTATACCTGTGTAATTCCTTTAATTCTTCTTAGTGGATTGTCTTGTGGCAGTTGCCAGTGGTTTTTTGATCACAGTTGGAGGTGTCCAATTGTGATTTTTCCACGTAAAAATCATTGTGTCTCTTTCTCTTGATTGTTTGATTGGGATTGTTATATTCTGTTTAAAATTGTTACATAATCACAAATCAACATCTAGAGGGTTTCTAGGTTTTTCAATTGGTATCAGAGCGGGTCGTTCTATTTTGTTTAAAACAAAAATATTTTTTTTAGAACAAGATCTTGTTTGATTTGTGATAATGGATTCAAAGAGGTTGGTTGAGAATACCACTAATGATGAATCCTCGGAGAGTGATAATGAAGAGCTTGAGCAAGCTTATAAAAAGTTATATAAAGAGTCTCTTAAGTTATTCAAATTAAATGACAAACTCACAACAAAACTCAAAGCATATGAATGTGAGAATGTCAAACTTAAGAAGGAGATTTCCGAGGCTAGAATCAATGCCATCAAGATAGCTGATGATCAACAAGTTCTTTGTGCAAAATTGTTGACTTGTGAGACAGAAAGGAATGAGCTACAGGAAACTCATGCCATGTATGAAGAAAAGATTGAATCTCTCGAGATATCTCAAGTTGCTTTGGAAGAACTAATGATCAAGAAAGAGGAAGAGCTCGAGTGTGCCATGGTCACCATTGGTCTTTGGAACAAAGGATCAAAAACTTTGGAGGATATCATTGGATCTCAACAAATCTGTTCAGACAAAAGTGGCATTGGCTTTGGAGATAAGAGAGAGCAAAAATAGAGTGCTTCCACATCTCATGATACAAGAACTCAAGCAAAGGGAGGACAAAAGATTCAACAAGAGGAAAGACTTCTCAAACTCCCTAGAGTTGGTCAGGTAAAAGAAAAGAAGGTACACCCTGTTTTTGTTTGTCATCATTGTGGTATGCATGGTCATATTCGCCCTTATTGTTATAAGTTGCATGGGAGAGTGCCTCAAAAGGGTAGAAATTCAAATACTTTTTGGGTTAGGAGACAACCTTACATGTCTAGGCAGAATACCAAGATTCATGAGGGTGTTCACAATGCCACGACATTTACCAAGACTGCTAGACCTGTTTTTGTCAAGACCAAAAAGATTTGGGTGAGAAAACTTGACTTGTGTTAATTTGTTTAGTCGTTTTAGTTTTTGGATTTCTGTATATTTTTTCTTGAGTCATTTAGTGTGTGCATGTTCGTTTTTTTGACTTGCTTTATTGTTGAAAAAAAAAAAAAAAAAAAAAAAAAAAAGAAAAAAACCAAAAAGATTTTCTTAGTATGGTTTTGCAAGCTTGAATTTTTTTGAGATGTCCTTGGTGCATATTGGAATTGATGAGAATAACCATTACATGTTAATATGTGTGTGCTTTCTGTGGTCATTACTCATTTTGAAGTGTGTGTTCTTTGATTAGTATGTCTCATTCTGTACACACTCTTGGATTAGCAAATTCTGGAGTCTTCCATCTTAGTGATTATTTTTTTTCATGGACTTCTGACATTGTATCTTTTGCTTTTCGAGAGGAATTGACCCATACTAGCATATCATGGGTGATGTTGAGTCTCTTAACCACCTTCCATCTTTTTGCATCTCCATGGCTTTCCCCTCTATTCTTTGTAGTCCAGGCATGAGGAAAAGGCTACCTCAGAGTCACCAACCAGGCCATCCTTATTATATCCATGCTTCTCTGGTTCGGTTTCCATACTCTTGAGCGTGTCAGCCGCCAATGAGTGTGCAAAAGAAAGAAAAAGAAAAAAAAAAAAGAAAGAAAAAAATGTGCAAAAGAAAGAAAAGAAAAACATGTGAAAAAAATAAGAAAAAAATAAAGGATTCATTGATTGAGGGGGAGCCTCCGCTTTTACTCACCAAATACCCCTTGATTTCTAGTGGTTTGACTTTCCTTAGTTGTGCTTAGATTCTTTTGTCGGAGGTCCAGCTTTCATATCACTACTAGGATTTGAATCTTGTGTTTGTCGAACTCCAAGAGTCACACACACACTTTTCTCATGGGATCTATACTTTTCACATAATGCATCACTTTCTTTTATGAGGAATTTTCTAGAGGCTGTGCACATTGTGTTTTCAAGTAATTGTGTTTCTTGGATAATCTTGTGTGTTTCAAAGTACAAATCTGAAATTCCTTGCTTGCTCCACCATATTATTTTTTGTCATTTTTCTTCTTGTTCACTGTTTTTAGTGTTTGTGGTTATTTTTAATAAGGGGAAGTTTGGTTCATCATTACCAGTGTTTGATGTATATTGATGGTACAGTAGTTTGGTTGATGGTACAGTGTTTTTACTTTTGCTTATATCCTTCTTTGGTACAGTTGGATTGTTAGTATTTTGTTTATGGATTGATTTATATTTTGTTATTTAATCCAGTTCCACATATTTTGGTTGGCTTGTGTGTGGTTATTTTATTTCAGGATAATTGTTCAAGAGCATGGATTTGAGTGTTGGTTCATAGTTGGTGGTGCTGCTTGAGAGATTTTGTTAGGAAATTTGTTTTAGATTGGTTTTATCCAGGATTTGACAAAGGGGGAGATTGTTAGGAGTTTTTGTTGTCAAATTCCATGGATCAAAACCAAGGTTGTAATAAGAGTTCTTTAAGAAGTTGGTTCCTTCAAAAACAGGATTACTTTGGAGTTCTGCAAGAAGTTGGTTTTCTTTCCCAACTAGGATTGTTTTGGTTTTCTATAAATAGTTGGGTTTCTCCCAAATCTAGGCTATTTATTGATTCATTCATTGAATCTCTCCAGATCTTCTTTTTGGTTCTTAAGGGTTATATCTGGAGATATTTTGTTAAGTTTTCTTTGATGTTTTTATTGAGTATTCAACTCATGGTTTAAAGAGAGTACATCAAAGGTTTGTTTGTTATACACAAAAGAGAGAGTTGTTCTTCAGTTGTGGATTCTGAAGAATTCGAGCCTGAAGCTTTGGTGGAATCCGGAGTGGCTCATCAGAAAGACAATTCCGTGGTGAAGATGGGGTTGGAAGAGGCACATAGAGGTTGGTTCAATTAGGCGTTGTGGATTCGCTAGATAATTGAGAGTATACCTGTGTAATTCCTTTAATTCTTCTTAGTGGATTGTCTTGTGGCAGTTGCCAGTGGTTTTTTGATCACAGTTGGAGGTGTCCAATTGTGATTTTTCCACGTAAAAATCATCGTGTCTCTTTCTCTTGATTGTTTGATTGGGATTGTTATATTCTGTTTAAAATTGTTACATAATCACAAATCAACATCTAGAGGGTTTCTAGGTTTTTCATTTTGAAATTAGTTTAATTCTTCCTATTTTATGTAATCTCCCCATTAAAAAAAAACATAAATACATATAATATTTTCACATACATTTTAAGTATAATTTTTTTAGGAGAAATTATAAATAAGTGTAATAGTGGAGAAATTATTGCACTAGAGATGAAATTTTTTGTGATGCAACTCTGATACACAGTGAGGACTTGCACTGTGTACATAGTAAAATTGCACCACCATAAAAATACAAATGATCTTTCAAAGGAGTAAAATTGCACTAGAGTAAAATTGCACCACCACATTCATCATGTATATTTTTTCTGTGTAAAATTTTTGTATTTGTTACATTACTGTGTGGTGTTTTGGGAAGATGATAAAAAATTGACTTTTTAACTTTTTTTGGTATAAAAAAACAAAGAGGTGATGTGACTCAAAAAAATCAAAAAACTAACTTTTTACTGCGTTGCCAAAACGACCCTAAATATGGCATGCAACATACCTTAATATTTTCCTGTGCAAATCAAAGCCTTTTCTTTTCACTAGTTTCTTAATAGTATAATCAAATTCAATTTTTTCTTTTCTTCTCTTTTCTTTTCTTTTCAGGTAAATATGAAAAAATTCAAAATGGCTAAAAGATATGTATTGTGGCTAGGGTTTTCCACAAAGGAGGCCAGGTCAAACATACAGTGACACCCACAATGCTCCCACTATCTTTACTTTAAAATACATAATAATTAATATATATATATATATATTTGGAGTAATGGAAGGGTTTATATATTGACATAAACATTACATTCATGATTTGGAAGACAACCCTCACCCTGGCCATTACCAAAGCGTTCCTTGCTTTATTCCGTTCCCAAATGCTATTATTATTAATATTAAAAACCATAGTACAAATATATATATAATAATATGGTGTTTATGATTTAAATTATGAGAGACAGACCACGTGGCTTGATTCCCAACAGCCTGTTTGAGCTTGAAAGAGATTCACAATTATATGAAAACAAACACAGCGAAAAGGAGAGGTTTTCAAAGTTGTTGGAAAATGCATGCCATATAATTCATGATTTTAATTGTAATATTATTAATTAAAATTCCCATCATTTAATTGTCATGAGCCTCAATAATTCATGATTTTTTTTTTGTTTTTAGAAAGTTAAAAAAATTAGTACGTTTGAGAAGTTGTAATGATTAGTTACTTTTTTATGAATGAAAAGTTAATATAACATTTGACTTTTATAACTAGGCTTCTTCTTATGTGTGCAACCCACAAAAGGTGTAAGTGGGTTGCACACCATGTGCCACTCACACAAAATGTATAAGTGTAAGGTGTAAGTGTAAGGTATAAGTGTAAGTGGAAGGTATAAATGAAATGTATAAGTTGCACACCATGTGCCACTTACACAAAAGGTGTAAGTGCAAGGTAAAAAAGGTGTAAGTGTAAGGTGTAAGTGAACACAAAAAGGTGTAAGGTGTAAGTTGCACACTATAGCATTACCCTTATAACTATTGATAAACAATTTTTCTGACTTTCGATAATAGTTAGAATGAAAATTTAGCAAGATAAGTCGAAATTAGAGTTGTAAACAAACTAAACTATTCATGAACAGTTTGAGTTTGGCTCATTTAAAACTCGATTTGTTTACTAAATCAAAGAACTCGAACTCAAATTTTAGACTTGTTTAGTAATGGAAGTCAAGTAAACCTAGGCTTGACAAGTTCTATGAATGCACGGAGTATGAGTTAATATTTATTTTTAATATATCAAATGTACTATTTATTAATCTATTTATGTTTGGTATTTGTTTAAATTTACATATTTGTTTGATAAAATTAATTATTAATATGAGGTTTATATATATATATTTTGTTCATAAATTTTACTATTTTTTCTTTTTAACTATGAAGCACGGATACGGGTACGAGTACTGATATTGGTACGATACGGGTACGTCGATACGATAAAATCTAAAAAAAGTAGAATACGAGTACGGCTTGGTACGCTTGTAAAAAAAATATTTATTTTTAGTTTAGAGTAATGCAAAAATTAATTAAATAGTGTAATTTGTTAAGATCCAACCTATAATTAACATTTAATGCTAAAACTAAAGGTATAAATCAAAATTAAATGTCAATATATTAAATAACTTATAAATTATAGCTTAATTTTAAAATCATGCTATGTATAAAACTAAAAATTAAAAAGACATATAGTAAAAGGAGTTTTATTTCTGTAGTGGAAGAAAATATTGTTTCAATTGAGGTACGGTCTGGGTACGCCAAAAATTAAGAAGAAAAAATTTGGGTACGTGTTTCGTGACTCAGTACATATGTAGAAGTACCATACGAGATACCATACGCCGGTAAATACCCAGTATGGGTACGACATATTTTTTGAAGTACCCATGTTTCATAGCTTCTTAATCTACTAATTTATTTAAGTTTAATTTTTTTTTTAAAACTCGAACTCCTTAATTTATATAATAAAGTTAACTGCTCAAACTCAATTTTTTAAGTTCAACTAAACTTGACTTAACTCATTTACAATTTTAATCAAAATTATCAAATAATACTATAATTGATAAAATAAATAAACCTTGAATGCTTGGGTAATTGCCAACAGGTCCTACCAAAGGGCCATCAGGTTAGTTACCCTTACTCCATAAGATCAGCAATGTTGTTGTATCCTGGCCGCCCGATAGGAATGATTTTGACCCATCAGAATGGCTATTAGTGGTTATAGCGTATGTCACATGTCCCGAAAGGGCAATGTCGGATGCCGATAATAAATAAACAGATCTATTTTAATAATAATAATTATTAATAATTATTATTAGGATTCATTATTAAATCTGTTTAGGGTTGGGCACACAATATCACCACCATTGTTGAGACTAACTTTAGGTTCCTCATTTATAAAATAGTGGGTATCGGGCACAAGCAAAGTCCTTGAATGCCAAACTAATATTTCGCAAAATAAAATTTTAAAAATATATATTTTTATAGACTTAAAATATCACACTCTCTCCAACAAATAAAAAGTTGTCAAATACTATGTGAATCATTTCTTACCGCCTGACTGCTTAACAAAACCAGATAATATTATTTTCATTATTAGTTGATAGCACTATGTGAATAAGAATAAATCTAAATGCACATATGTTTTTTACAGAATGGGACACGTATGTATCTCATTCTATAAATTTTTATTTTTTAATGTTCATAACAGCACAATAGCGTAAATAATAATACCGTATGATATTTTAAAACCACCGTCCATCTGAGGGAAATAGTTGAGCTTGGTGGGCCTGTCCTGAATCATTCACCTTTAAATATCCATTGAGTATAATAGTTAGGCAAAAAAAACCAATATGATTTAATATTGTTAACCATATGATTAGATTATATTTGTATTATAAAAAAATGAATGGTCTATTATTGAAATTATATTTCTGTCTATTTTTTTAAGACAGATATGATATAAAAATATAATTACTAATATCCGATCATCTTAATTTTTTATATTAATATTTTTATAACATGCCCCAAACTAGGCTCACCATACCTAACCATCCAACTCAAGAATTTGGTTTTTCTTGAGTTCTTTTTTCTTCCTTCCAATCTAAAAAAAAAAAAAAAAAAAAAAGAAAAAACGAATTCTTGAATAATTTCTCATGTTTTGGACAAACTATCTATTAATTGCAACTTTTCATGTCCAAGAACAATGAAGCAAAAGCTGGCCTCGATAGTAGTAACATGTTTGCATGTTATATACTATACATTAAAATTTGATCATAATAATGTACATTAAATCATTCTACACGTGAGAGGAGTTCATCAAATTAAAATATGAACAACTGGGCAAATTCTAACTATTGATCTATATCTGAAATATAAATATTAGCTCTTGTTTACATAGGTTAAGAAAATTTTAAAATATTAGTATATATTTTCATGCAAAATATATAATATTTTAAAACTTATTGATATGTAGGGATATAACTCGGGCGGGTTCGGTCGGGTTGGAGGTTTGCCCAAACCCAGCCCGAATTGTGCTTGGCAGCGCCCAAGCCCACCCAAGCCCGACCATCAACCCGAGCATGGCTGCCCAAGCCCGGACCAAGCTTCATAATTCGAACTCGGGTTAGCCCGAATTGCCCGAATTTCACAAGGCAGCAAACAGCTTCTGAATTTTTCCATACAACAAATAGTGCTTCATTATATACATAAGTCCATTAGTCCATACAACAAGCTTAAACATCATCCCAGCCACAAGAGTCTTAAAGAGAGGAAAGAAACAATAGATAAGGTAGGATTTTGTTTTTAGTTTTAATCTAATGGTCCAAATAAAAAATGCTAATCCAAGGGCCAAAGGCCAGCCAAAAAAAAAAAAAATTAAGGGCCAACTATTTAATTTATTTTATACATTCGGGTTCGGGTTACTCGGGTTAGCCACTGACTCTGCCCAGGCCCGGCCCGAATTACAATTCGGGCGTCAAAAACCTGCTCAGGTCCGTTCAGATTAGAAGATATTGTTGCCTAAATCCTAAAAAAACTCGGGTTGAGTACGGGTTACACGGGTTGAGCCCGACCGAATTGCACCCCTATTGATATGTGTTTTTAAGGTACGTGTTAATAAAATTATTAAATATTTTAAAGATAAGTAACAAATGTTAGGGACAAATGCATTTATAGAGCATTTGTCACCAATTCTTTTCATTTTTCTATATGATTATATAAATTTTTAAAACCCTTAAAGTGTCGTGTGAATTGTTATTTTGTACTAAATTGAAAAACAACAAAAATCGAATTGTGGCAATGGGTCACTTTTGATTTTTCAATTAACAAAATTAAAGAATTCAATTTAGAGCTAAATTTTCTCCCAATCCCGACGGAACCAAACAATTACGAGTCCGGATCCTCGGTCGCACTCCCTACGGCGTCTCCCTGCCGCCCTCCAAAACAACGTCGTTTTGGAAGATTTTTTTTTTCTTTCTTTGTTCTCTCTCTGCCCTATTTCTCTCTTTGAGCTGGGTCTAAAAAAACAAGAAAGAGATACACGGGGGCTAAAAAAAGCTGCACTATCTCTCATTGGGCATGGGGAGAGGGCATTGAGCTGGCTCACAAACACACACACACACACACACACACACACACACACACACACACAGAGCATGTTTGTTTTGAGGGATAAGGGTGTGGGATTGGACTATTAGTCCCACCGGACTAATAGTCCATTGTTTGTTTGAAAAATTCCGCTCCGGACTAATAGTCCCCCGGGACTATTAGTCCCACAAATATGGGACTATCCTATCCCATACGGGGGTGTGGGATAGAAACCATGGGATTGGTATCCCATGGGATTATTTTGTGAAATGTCCATTTTACCCTCCATGCTATTACTTAGTAAACAATTAGAAAATGGTAAAATAGTCTTTTGAACATTTATAAATTATTTTTTTAGTGTTGTTAATTTAAAATTATATATTAAATAAAAAATTTAAATTATAAATTATAAATTAAATTTAATTAAAAATAATAAATTAAAAATTATGGCCTTATAAATTAAATTTTTTTAGTGTTGTTAAAAAATTAAATTTACATATTAAATAAAATTATTTTTTTAGTGTTGTTAATTTAAAATTATATATTAAATAAAAAATATAAATTATAAATTATAAATTTAATTTAATTGAAAATAATAAATTAAAAATTATGGCCTTATAAATTAAATTTTTTTAATGTTGTTAAATTATAAATTATAGATTACAAATTTAAAATTATATATTAAATAAAAATTATAAATTACAAGGATAAAATAGTCTTTTAAACATTTATCCTTCTCCATAATATCCCAAACAAACATGAGATTCAATAGAATAGTCCAATCCAGACCTTTAATCCCATGACTAAACAAACATAGGATACAAATTTAGTCCAACCAAATAGTCCCGGGACAATGTATCCCAGGACTAATAGTCCGATGGATTACAATCCTCCCTTATCCAGTCCGTTCAAATAAACGCATCCAGAATGAAGATTAAATGCGATGTTTGTGAGAGAGAAGAGGCGACTGTGTTTTGCTCTGCCAATGAAGCTGCCCTATGCAATGGTTGTGACCGCCGAGTCCACCATGCAAACATGCTGGCCACCAAACACATCCGATTCTCTCTCCTCCACCCTTCTTTCAAAGAATCCTCTCGTTGTTCTATTACAATTTCTTGTTGAAAAATTCAAACTACCAATTTTTTTCGAGTGATTTTGGGGTTTTTTCTATTGATTTTGTATTTTAAAATTTAATCGTCAGACTAGAAAATAAATGTAAATTAATAAATGTTGATGAATGTGTGTGTGTATAATTTTTAACTTGTTCTAATTTTTTTTTCTTTCACAGGTTGATAATCTAAACTTTGGTCAGAAAGAACTCCAAATACATCTTCAAATTCGTTTTTGAGTTTTGAATAATTGATGTTGAAGTTGTGAATCTTCTTCTTCTTCTTATTTATTTATTTATTTTATTTTTTTTGTGAAGTTGGATTGTGATACCAGGCAAAGATGGAGTGAATGAACGATTAGAGAAGAAGAGTGAGGAGAGAGATGAGTGGGTTGTTGAGTCTTTTTGGATCTTTTTTGCAGAGAGAGAGGATGAGGGGGCCGGATCGGAGCCTCAATGTTGAAGGAGAAAGAGACAGAGAGGAGCCAATGGCGGTGGGTGACCTTCTTCTCCCCTCTTCCTTCCTTTTTCTCCTCCTCTGATTTCTGCTCTGTTTTTTTTTTTTTTAAGTTGAAATTTCCCCCAAAACGACGTCGTTTTGGGGGTGCCACAGGAATGGCCGCAGGATTGTGCGGCCGAGGATCCGGACTCAAACAATTACACCCTTACCTACTGGTCACTTGTTAGTGCAACATTTTCTACATGCTTACACATTTTTCATTTTAAATTTAAAAAAAAAAAAAAAAAAAGGTGCGACAAAGCCAAAAGTGAAGTAGGGAGGTAGCAAGCTAATTTGTCATTCTTAAAAGAACGATATTAATGAAAGAAAAATAATAGAACATATGATCAATAAATATTGATAAATAATGATAGCTAAAAAAAAAAAATGAGAGTTAAAAAAAAGTGAAAATGAAATATATATATATAGTATGCATAAAGTATTTAATTAATATAATTAGGACATGATGAATAAAGAAAAAACTATCATTTCCATGATTAAAACTGCAAATGAACTGAACTGTTTATAAACAAGTTCCGCTCGACTTGTTAAGGGCCTACCTCTTAAGCTCTTGTAGTGTTCACTCACATTTGGAAGCCTGTTCGGATTTAGTTTTTGATGTTTTGGACGTTGGGCTATGTTGGGCCTAATTGATTCTAGCAGAAAGTTACAAGACTAATAAATGGCCAATGTGTTTAAATAATTTAGTAGGTATGAAACATCAGGTGTCCATGTATATCCATTTAATGATAATTTACTTTTTATTCATCATTTCTTTATTTATTTAGGAAAAAATTATTTAATTATAAATTCTATAATCTAACTTTTTTATTAAATTTAGGAGTCACATTTTAGTATGCTTACTCATAATTATGAATTGTTCAAAATGAAGGCACAAGTCAAGTTCAGGAGTCACATTTTAGTATGCTTACTCATAATTATGAATTGTTCAAAATGAAATCTGATGAATCTATTTATGAAATGTTTATTAAATTTACTAATATTACAAATTCTTTGAAAAATCTTGGTAAAGTACATACTGACAATGAAATAGTCAGAAAAATTCTCAAGTACTTACCAAAGAATTGGGAACCGAAAGTGACGGCAATCTAGGAAGCCAAAGATCTCAACACACTTGGTTTAGATGAACTTCTTGGGTCATTAATGACCCATGAGATTTTGATGATGACAATGACAAGAAGAAAAAAGGAATCGCATTCAAAATATCAACTCAAGAAGAAGATAAAGATGGCAACAACTTAAGTGATGAGGATGGTGACATTGCAATGGTCACTAAAAAATTCAAAAATTTATTAAAAAGAGACCAACAATTTAAAAGAAGATTTCACCAAAAAAAAAAAAATCATTCAATAAAGATGAAGAAGAAAAGAAAGACCAAATAATCTGTTATGAGTGTAAGAAATCAGGTCACATTAAATATGATTGTCCCAGCCTAAAGAAGATGAAGGAAAAGAAGAAGTGTGAAAGAAGATATGGTATCATGGAGTGAAAGTGACTATAGTAGTTCAAATAGCAAATCAAGTGAAGAAGTGCCAAATCTTTGCTTCATGGGGATTGAAGATGATGAGCTAATCGAAAACTCTCTTTCCTATGAAGAATTGTTAGATATTCTTGAGAAACGTTGTAAAGATTTTCAAAAGATAATTTCGAAAAATTCTACTCTTAAACAATCAAATGCTTTGCTTGTCAACGAAAATGAAAGTTTGAAAAAGGAAAATGATTTTTTGAAAAATTCTTCAAATAATTTGAAAATTGAAAACAATTCTTTAAAAGAAAATATAGAATATTTAAATAAAATAATTTTAAAATTCACACAAGGCGAAGGAAATTGAAATCAATTACTTGGAAATCAATGATATGTTTTTGACAAAGTAGGTATTGAATACAAACCTCACAAGAAACAAACTTTTCATAAAAATTTCTTTGTTAAAACTTACTCATCTAGTAACCCACATATTACTTGTCATTATTGTTTTAGAAAATGGCACTTATTTTCATCTTGTCCTTAGAAGAAAAATTTATTAGGAACAAACATGAGATGGGTTCCAAAATCAAGTAATTCACAAACTAACAATCATAGACCCAAGAAGATACAGGTATCAAAATCAAATACTTGATTTTTTCATAGGTGTGCTACAAGGAAAAATTTGGAAAAGGAAAACGGTACTTAGATAGTGGATGTTCAAGACACATGATTGGAGACAAGTCAGTGTTCACTACCTTATCTCTAAAAGATGGTGAATGTGTCACATTTGGAGACAACAACAAAGGAAAGTATTGATAAAAGTCTCTCTCCTATAACTGAAAATGTTTTACTTGTTGATGGATTGAAATACAACTTACTTAGTATTAGTCAATTGTGTGATAAGAAAAATAGAGTTATCTTTGAAAAATCTTTTTACAAAATAGAAAATATCAAAGATAACAACAACAAAAAATTGTTGGCCACCGGCATGAAAATGTATATTTTTAATTTTTCTAATTTATTATCTTTTGACATTACATGCCTCTCTACACTTAGTGATAATAGTTGGTTGTGGCATAGAAGACTTGGTCATATTCACATGGATTTAATTTCAAAATTTTTTGTAAAACAGATTTAGTCATTGGACTTCTTAAAATTTCTTTTGAAAAAGACAAATTATGTGATACATGCCAACAAGAAAAACAAACTATTTCTTTTAAATAAAAAAATATTATTTCAACTTCTAGACCACTGCAACTATTGCACATGCATTTGATTGGTCCCTTAAGGACACTTAGTCTTGGTGGCAAACAATACATTCTTGTTGTAGTCGAAGATTTCTCTAGATTTGCATGGGTTAAGTTCCTAACTCATAAGGATGAAGTTTTTTCAAACTTTTCAAAATTATGTAGGAACCTTCAAAATGAAAAAGGTTTTATTATTTCAAGTATACGGACAAACTATGGTAGAGAACTTGAGAATGATTCTTTTGAAAAAATTTGTAATGAAAACGGTATAGACCATAATTTCTCAGCTCCTAGAACTCCTCAACAAAATGGAGTAGTTAAGAGAAAGAATAGGACTTTAAAAGAGATGGCTAGAACCATGCTTTGTGAAAACTCTCTACCAAAATATTTTTGGGCCGAAGCCGTTCATACTACTTACTACATTGTAAATTGGACTATGATTAGACCCATTTTAAAGAAAATCCCATATGAGTTTTGGAAAAGAAGAAAATCAAATGTAAGTCATTTTCACACCCTTTGGTGTAAATGTTTTGTTTTGAACAACAGTAGAGATAACTTGGAAATTTTTTATTCTAAATCTGATGAAGCTTTTTTCTTTCTTTCTTTCTTTCTTTTTTTTTTTTTGTGTGTGTGTGTGTGTGTGTGTGTGTGTGTGTGTGTGTGTGTGTGTGGTTATTCTCCAACATGTAACGCATATTGTGTGTTTAACAACCAAACTTTAATTGTAGAAGAATCAATACTTGTTGTATGTGATGAATCTAACTTTTCTATCTTCAAGAATATTGCAAGCAATGTTGATGTAGATATTAAGCAAGAAATAGAAGACTTAGATATTTTCAAGAAAATTGATGAATCTCAAAAGGATGAACCGAAAGAACTTCATCAAGATCAATGTGGAGACAATCAGAATTTTCCAAGGGAATGAAAATTTATACAGAATTATCCCACGGATCAAATTGTAAGTGATCCTGTTAGAAAAACAGCCCCAAACTATATGGAAAATATAATTTAAAATTATGCAAATGATTTTTGGGCAAAACCAAAACTGAAATAAATCGACATAATAACGTGATAAAACTTACAGTACATAAATAGATAAAACCTGATCGAGTTGAGTGTGTGACACTCTCTCCTTAAGATAGATTCGTCCACCCACCGGTGCTCAGGATTCAATGGACTTCTATCTCCCAA
Organism: Camellia granthamiana; assembly: GCA_036172215.1. NCBI lineage: Eukaryota > Viridiplantae > Streptophyta > Magnoliopsida > Ericales > Theaceae > Camellia > Camellia granthamiana. Next base: position 162,964 of record JAXFYN010000022.1, on the reverse strand, counting down.
AATACAACGATCAATGTCTTGCACTAGCAGCATTACTATTGTAAGCCTAGCGAACTTCGTTGTGCATGTACTCTCTTTGTAGGAAAATTAGACTCAAGAAATATGAAGAATAAATGCAAAGTGAAGAAGAAATGACAATTCTTACTCCAAATTGAAGTGGGGGGGTGGAATTTATAGATTCCTCCATGACTCTTTAGAAAGGTTGTGACCCTTGAAAAGGACACACCCTTCCATCTCAAGAGACACAACCATTGGAGTAAATTTTAATTCAAATTTTCCAACAGTCCCCCACATGAATGAAATTTACGGAAAGGACATGCAACAACATGCAGACAAAGAGAGAGTACATTAAGAAAATACCTTGCATCGGGACATGTAGCTTTTGGCTTTGAACCTTCCCTAGTCAAAGCCTATCGGACTTACTAGCTAATCAGTGGACGTGATGCCTTGAACTGTTCAGCCGTTTGTGTAAGCCAAGACAATATAATTCACACAAAATATCTCCAGACACAATTTAGTTCTCACGGTTGTGCTCGTTTTGGCATTAGGCATCTCTTGGTATTTCATGAGTGCTATAGAGAATTTTACCTTATCAATTCTCATAGAAGCGGCCCTTTCACACTCATATAGGTGATCCTTATTTTGAGTCTCTTAAATACTCCTCTTGAAAAATATTCGTCTAGGGTTTTCAAGATATAAGTGATCATTAAAAGCATAGTTTGTCCTAAGTTCCCTGCATACAACACATGTTGTAGATATCACTCTCATAATAGGAATGGATAAGAGTTAGACTCCTTTAGTGATTTTTGACGAGCCACACATGAGTTAGTTGTCCCTCTGAACTTAGTTCTTGGGATCTCCAGTCATCTAAATAGAGTTACCATTATGATGACTTTGATGTAAAAGGCTTTAATCACATTCCCCTCGATGAACTTTCCCTCATTTTCTCTCTGGTCAAACTTTTTGTTTAGCGGCTGCTATTTTTCAGTTTGACCTTCTCAATTATATATCATTGAGTAGTTAGTGGATCCATTATATTATCCTTAGACAATATTCACAACTGAAAGCAAATGTCCTACGGTATTAAGTCTTTGATTGAATCAAGACTTACCGTTACTCTATGTCACTCCATTTTCAAATTTAAATAATAAACATAGAGTTGTTCTTTAGGAGTTAATGAAACCATTTTTGCTTCTACTCCAACTTTGTCCTATAGAAAGAATTGAGATTTTTTATGGACCTATTATCGGAACTGTTACTTTGGTAAAATCCTCCAAGCACCCCCACATTTTAAGCATTCTAAGGAAACTTAATTTCTCTTGATGTATAATTAGACAAAAATATTAATACACCCCCATAATTGTGAGGTAAATCAGAATGTATCGTTAAGAGCTCAATTTTGAGTGGGTCCCAAACGTCTTTTAGGATGGGTCCAAAAAGGTGGCGTGTTCCTTGCCGCATGGCAAGTTGAAAACGGTTCGTCAAAACCATTTATGAGTAAATGGGAACAAGATGCAAATTGCTTTGTGAATATAATCACAATACTATTGTCTAAAATACAATTAGACTTCATAACTTTCTTTTACAATACAAAGAAAAAATAGCTAATACCAGTTGTGGCCATAACACTTTGTCAAATAACATTTCTTTAGCCATGCATTATTTGTTTTTGTTTATTGCAACCCTTAATTCCAATCTCAACATGGAATATAAATATCACTATATAATTACATTTACATCTTATTTGTCTTATCCAGTATTGGTGACCACGTCAACAATTACCAAAGCATCTTTCACCTATGAAATATTTTAACTCATATAATATTTCATTATGGAGTTATTGGTTACCACACCAATTTCATAGTCATTATTCCAAAGAATAGTTAGAATTCCTCTTATGTCAAAACACATAAGTTCACATTTTTATCAACACTTTGATAAATAATTGATATCCTTTTATAATACACCACATACCAAATCGATATATCAAATATATCAATTAATGACATCAAATTACATTCAGAAAATTTCCCCAATTATATAACATATACTTTATATTTTCTCAAGTTTCAAGAATTCACAAACCAAAAATCTTACCAGATTTTAGTAATTAAAATCATATCTTGATTTTAAAAACACATTCTTGAAAACTTCCACAAAATATTTGTCAAATATTTGTGTCTTTCCTTAAGAGGAACTTGAGATACCAACTTATAAACAAATATACATAATTGAAATTCTAACAATTATAAAATTTAAATGCATAGTATTCCTCAAATAAAAGTTAATCATGGTCATACCCAATCAAACCATTTATTTAAATAAGAAGAAACCAATTATAAATAGAATCATAACACTAACCCAATATATATATATATATATATGAGCCACTTCATAAAAAATTTAAATCATTAATGCTCAACCCAATTACTATTGGACCCAAATCTCAGCCCATAATATTTTTAATGGTACTAAATAGATTGGCCCATATCCAGAATCTAATGACAAAAAGAAACAATGATTTAAAAGAAACGATCACACCGATAGTTTTTTCCAGTTATGCAGCAACTGCCATAACTAATCGGTTCGATGTTTTGCATCAAAAGCATTGACATAAAATTTCATTACTAGTCTATTGATGAACGTTGTACCACTAGCACCCTTTTTAAAACTTTTAGGAAGTGTATTTGAATTATTATTATGTTTTGGAAACCTTTGGTGTTGTTATGGGTCGGTTTTGGAGGAGTATAATCCGAACTAAACTTGTTGGGTTTGGTTGTTCACGCTTATTCTTGTCAAAAGTTTATTGGAGACTTAGAAATTCCATTCTAGAGTCAACACCAGCCTTCCTAGGGTCGACCCTTACCTGTTGGTGAAGTTCTGGAGGAGTTGCTGGAACATAGGGTAGACACCAGACTGGGAGAGGGTCGACCCTCTTCTGTCTGTGTGTTGGTTGCTGGAACATAGGGTAGACACCAGTCTGGGGTAGGGTCGACACCAGCAGTGCAGTCAAGCTTAGTTTTCCCAGATTTTCCTCTTTGGTGTCGACACCACTATTGCAGGGGTCGACCCCTGCAGAGTTTTTTTTTTCAGATTTTAGTCCGACTTTCGGCCCTACTTTTTGGGGGTTTTGACTTGATATTTTGGGTTGACTTTGGGACTTATTTCTAATTTTACCTAGTGCTATAAATAGGCCCTCACTTGAACCTTTTCTTTATTTTTCTTTCTCTCTTTTCTCCCTCTAAACCGTGGGTCTCTCTCTCTCTCTCTCTCCAAAACCACTTTTTGCTCAAAAGTCTTTAGATCTACTCTCTTGGAAGCATCTTCTTGCCTTGCTCCTTTGAGAAAGATTGTAGATCTCGTCAAGAGCTTCGTTTTGATTCAAGTAGAAGTTGGTTTCGACAACTTTGGGGTTTCAACCATTTTGCTCATCTTCTCTTCCAAGCTTGAGGTAGGGATATTCTTGAGTTATATATACATGTTTTGCAAGTTAAATGTTGATTTTGTGTTTCTATTGAATTTGTTTTGAGAGTTTTGGTTTTGGTTCAAAGATGATGAGATTTCTCAAATGAGGGTTTAAATGTTGAAATGTTTCTAAGTTGATCCTCGTGACTTCTTATTTATTGTTTAAAAGGGATGATTTTGATGAGGCTTCTATCATGAAGTGAAGAAGTGTTAAGTTTTTGACAAAAACCCTAGAAATTGGGGATTTTACAAAATAATGAAAATGTCTTTGAAAGTATTTATTTTCTTGTGTTAAGAGGATGTATTAGAGTAAGTTCCACCAAATGTTATCATAATAACAACATACTTGACACATGGGATATGAGATGGTATTTTAACATTGTTACTAACACTTGAACTTGTAATGAGGTAAGATAATAATTGTTGAGCACCATGGTAGTGAAATTGAAATCTTGAAGGATGATGTTTGAAAATTTCATATAATCTTGTAATGTTGTAAGATGGTGAGTTGTTGAGTGCCATTGATGATGTGAAATGCTTAATTATAATGTAATGGGGAAATGAAATGAAAGATGACATGTTGGCCATGTTGAAAGGTTTGGTCATGATGGGTTGGTGTTGAGAACTTGTGATGATGTGTTGAAGACACATGATTATTTGTGCAATGAGAAACGTATTCGTAAAAGTGGAAAGGTATTTGTTTATTATTGTTGTTAAGACATTTTGGAAATACAGAAATGTTATGAGATATTAATTATTGCATCTCATTTCCTTTTGAATCTATATTATCAATGTGCATGAAGTGGATTATTACCAATGTTGTATTCTCATCATGTTTACTTGAGAAAGATTATATTACCATGAGAACTAATGGAAATGTGTATGGGGTAAATACGTTGGTATGTCCGGATATGGGGTGTAGATGAATTTGATAAGTTGGCCTGAGTGTCCAGGCTGAAAGACCCGAAAGCCGCGCGGATAGGTGTCGAGCCTTCCGGTTAGCACCGGTTAAAATGACAGTTTGGTAGTACTCGCAGAGTCTACTTGCAGACACCAGCCTAGGGATTACCAGTGTCGTATTTGCCGCCCCCATTGAATTAATATTGGAAGGTTGAAATTGATGAGACTACAAGCTAATTTGAGAACATGGTGATTTTGAGAAAGTGCATTGAAAATGAATATTTTCCTCATTTATCAACTTTGGCATGGCATTGCACTCACGTTTATTTTATGTTGAGGATAATGCATAACTGTATATACTTTGTGAGAATTCTCTACTGGGCTTTATGCTCACCCCTATGAGATTTGGTGCAGGTAAGAAAGGTGGTGATCTCGCTGAGATGATGGCGTGGACGTGATTGTGAAGAGTATTTTGCTCTTATATTTTGTGTAAATTTTTGTAAAGCCAAGGGCTAATGTATATGGGTCCGAGAGACCATTTTGTGTAACCAGGCAATTGCCTTGGGACTTGTAAGCCCTTGAGGGCCTTATTCGTTTTGATTTGATGATTTACATGTTATAGGCTCATGTACTAGTTTATCAATGAATGTATAGCTGCACGTGAGATTATTTTTTTTGTAAAACAATTGATCTTATGTAAAGGGTTATGGTTAATATCCTATTTTGGAAGTGAGTTGATGTAACAGTTATGTGGGTAGTTCATGTCGAATTATTTCAGGGCGTTACAACTTGGTATCAGAGCTACCGGGTTTGAATACTTGGGGCTCGCGGGAAGTGGTTGTTATACCACAATGGGTTCATTCCGTATGATTAGGAAATGCTTTGTCTGTGTGATTATGTGATAGCATGCTTATGTGACTATGTGGGTATGGGATTAGGCTTTTGGGATGTTATTTGCGCCTATTAGATTCCTTGAGGTCTTATTAGAAGGGTACCTGATCAATACTCATTCTACTAAGAATTCTTGGTTTCTCGTGGGATGAATCTCATCACTAAAGGATAATTCGTATGTGCTTATGTGACTACGTGCTTATATGGAATGAATTGGATTGCTTATGTGCTAGAATAGATATATATATATATATAATTGTATTAGTTTTACATGTGAGGCGAGTTGCGAGTACATTTGGAAATTATGTACCAATTTATCTATCTTGTTCCTTAGTTAGGATGTCGGGAAGAGTTCAAAGTCGTGGTGGTGAGAGTGTGTGCCTCGCGGAGGCTGTTGCGTCGTGCACTTAGTTGATTTTGTAGGATGTCTACATGAGGAAATAGAGGACGGATGGGTAACAGGAGTGTCAGTAGGGGCATGGCAGTTCCCCTAGCACTTGTCGTTACAGCATCGGCTGTCGGTGAGGAAGTTGCACGCGAGGTTGTGAAAGCGGTGCAAGGTGCTCTAGCTCGCAATGAGGGGGACAACGGGCGTACCCTCAACCTTACTAAGGAGTTTCTTCGCTCCAATCCACCGGAGTTTTTCGGAGAGGCAAGACCGCTGGAGGCGGAGAGTTGGTTGGAACAGATTACCAAGACTCTTGACATGCTCAGAGTCAAGGACGAGGGGTTGAGGGTTTCTTTGGCAACCTTCCTATTGCAGGGGAAATGCAAGTTATTGGTGGAAGTATGTGGAGTGTACCGTAGGTGCCATACGGGTTGCGTTTACCGAGGCCTTCTTGGCCAAGTATTTCCCTCCTTCTGCTCGGGAAAGGTTAGGCAAATAGTTTGTTGAGTTGCGTCAGGATGTTACTCCTTTGGCTCCGTTTGAGATGAGGTTCACTAGTTTGTTGAGATTTGCTCCAGAATTGGTGGTAACAGAGGAGCGTCGTTGCTATGAGGTTGAGAGGCGGTTGCGTGATGATATTCGGGGGAAGGTGGTTAGATCTAAGTGAAAGAATTATTTTGATCTAGTTGAGGCGGCAGCCCATGCAGAGGCAGTGGTTAACAGTGTTGGTCGAGTCAGGGAGGAGGCCACTTTGGTAACTCCTACAGTTCATAAGTACACTGGACTTAGCAAGAGATGGAGGCGAGCGCATGCTCACTCCTAGATTCGGTTTCATCAGGGGTTTCGAGTTTTTCCGTTGGGGGATCCAGTGAGGTTCAGACTCCAAATCGGGTTCAGAGTTGGGAGGCCGTTTTTTGTTTTAATTGTAGTCAGAGGGGCCATGCTGGACGTTTTTGCCCTTTACGTGTAGATCTTTCCGGTGTTTTAGAATCTAGTCAGACTTTGTCCCATCAGTCCAGTCGGGGACGTTATCAGTATTAGGCCCGGAGAGGCCAGGCTTCGAGAGCTTCGCGAGGGTCGACTTTTCAACTAGCACAGTAGTACCACCCTTTAGGGGGGGAACTTTTGTTTTAAAAATCGATGTTGTTAGCTGTGAAGCTTTTGTTATTGGTTGGTGTGCTGTAGGGTGCTAGGGCACCATGGCTATGTGTTGTATATGTATATGCATTGTTGTTTGTAGACCGTTATGTGTTGGGCATGCAATGAGCCTTGAATACTCTTTTCTGCATGTGTACTGAAAGGTTGTTAAGGATATTGATGATCCTAGTGTTGTTGTATAATGAATGTTAAACTTTGTGTTGGTCGTGCGATGACCTTTAAATTCTTAATTAGTTTGGAACTTGTTTGTGGAAAATGAAAGATTCGCGGAAAATCTTTGTGACTAGCGTAGTGTTGGAATGAGGGCCAAAAGTTTAAGCTTTTTATTTTGGTAAGTTTGAGGAAACGTGAGACCTTAGAATCTAGTGAAGATTGGTGGAAGTGATGTGGGAATGTCTAAGGAAGTGTGAGATCCATATCTTGGTATAATGAGAAGAGTACTAGTGTGTGTCGCTTAGTGCGTCGAGTTGTTGATTAGTGAGTTGGTTGTGGTCTTGTCGACCGTAAGTGGGGTCGCTATTATGCCTTGGTCAGTTATGAGTATGGGACGTTATTAGATTACGGGTAGAGAGTTGAGTGAGAAAAGAATTTCATGAGTAGATGCTTGAAGTATTATTAGCATAGCGAACGGTTTGTGTTCTCAAGTGATGAGTATACCACTAAAGAGATTTGTCTTGGGTGCCCAGGATCGTGTGATCGCCTTTGACCTATTCGGTCTCGTGTTGAATGTAAGAGTGTGTTTGCCATCCTGGTGTATGAGTAGAATTTCTATGGGAACAATAGTGGAGTAGTCTGTTTTAAGGAGGCCGAAAAGACCCTGAAAGTATGTGGAACGGTGTTTGAAAACCTGTCTCTAGGTGAATGGAGTGGGAGTGGAAAAGTCTCAGGTGATTAGCTAAGTTGATTGGCATCAAGGTGAGTGACACATCGTCACTTTAGAATGGTTTAGATGTGAAGTGTAAGGTTGAACCTTTGGAAAATTTAGCACAGAATGAGCTAGAAAGCGGTGTTGTATCGTGGGTTGTGTTTGAGCCTTGCTTGTGCGGGTAGTAGTTAGTGTGCACTTCCCGATGCGAGTTTTGAAACCCGAGAGTTGGGGTAAAGTGTTAGCCCCTTGGTTGGGAACGTTTGTAAGTCCTCTTGTATCGATGGTCTTCTTGGTTAGTGTTATGTTGGTATGAAACCTTCGAAGTTTGGAAAGTTAGGCATGTTGCATAGTTCTTTTGGCACCGTGCTTATTTACTAACTTTTGTTGTCATGGAAATGTAATTTTTGCATTGTAGAAATCGTTGTAAGTGTGATGAATGTGATTGGGTGATGGTCGGGATTCACCGGTTATATATTGAAAAGATAAAATGAGGGGTGGTTTCCAACTTTTGAAAACTTTCATGACAATTCTATTTTAACTAAAACCCTTGGGGTGAGATTTTAAGACTTGTTTTGGGAAAATGTTTACAAAATAATGAGTTTTACTCTATATTTATGACATGAAATTTGGTTGGAAAACGGTATGAATTTAAACGAATTTTGATAAAAATGTACAAATGAGGAAAAGAGTTTTCATTCAAGATGATGTAAGTAATTTTGTTGAAACTAGTTTATGTGTCCTTTCGCTATCTTGTGTGGATGATAAATTACATAGTAAACATAATGATATTGGCTGAACGAAATGGTGTGATTGTGGTAATCTGTGTTGATAATAGTGTGGAAATGTTAATGAACATTGCGAAAATGATATGTTATGTTGGTTGTGGCATTGCCATGTGGGTGATGGGCGTTATTGGATGACGGTAGAGGTTCACCGGTTGTTATGTAAGAATGGTACTGGAAAATAAATGAAATTTGGGTTTTACTTGTAAGGCAGAAAATGTATTTTGGCTAATGATCGGTGTGAGTTTTGGAACACCCTTGAGAAAATGTTTTATATGTAAAAGAAACGATTTTTACGAAGAATTGGGAAAAAGATGAAATTTTCTTTTGAGAATGAATTGTTAATTATCATGCCCTTATGATTGGGATGCTACAACTGCTTTAATTGTATTGCTAAATCTTGAATTTTGTATATTAGGTTATGTGAATGGTTGGGCGTTGAATGGTTAGGTGTTGTAAGAACTTGTTAGGATGGAGTCTTGTCTTGAGCCGAGTTTTGTTGTAACCTTTTTCCTTTAACGAGGTAACCAAGGATCTTGTGGTGAAAATCTAGTCCCCATCTTGTTGGAGTGCGAAGCGTGGAGAGTGTTTGGGTTAGTGGTAGTGGATACCCAGGGCGTTCGTGGGGTTGCTGCGGTTGTTTGTTGTCCTAGTCTCATAAACCCAGTTAGTGGTGTGAATCGAGGGGAAGTCTGTGACCCTTTCCTTGTGCTCTTGACTGATTCGGTATCCTTGGCATTTCTAGAGTCGGGGTGGTATTCCAATTTTGGTTGTGACCGGAAGTTGGTGTTGTGTTTCCTTGGTTAGTTGGGAGGTTTTCCTTGGCACCGTTTGAGGCCTTGTATGGCCGACCTTGTAGGACACCAGTTTGTTGGGCTAAGGTGGGCGATGCACCTTTGTTGGGCCCGAAAATCGTGAGGGAGACAACCGGGAAAGTTGCTCTCATTTGAAAGAGGTTAGTTATGACCCAAAACCGACAGAAATGTTATGCTGATAAAAATAGACGACCTTTATCTTTTGAAGTAAGTGATCACGTGTTTCTTAAGATCTCACCTAGGCGAACTTTGATGAGGTTCGGTAAGAGTGGTGGGTTGTCTCCAAGGTTCATTGGGCCTTTCGAGATATTGGAGAGGATTGGGAAAGTAGCATATCGGTTAGCTTTATTGCCATAATTTTTGGGAGTTCATAATGTGTTCCATGTGTCAATGCTTAGGAAGTACGAGCCCAACCCTTCTCATGTGTAAGATTGGGTTGACTTGGAGGAAGATGAGGATGTCTCCTACGAAGAGCGACCAATTCAAATCTTAGATACCCGAGAGCAAGTGTTGCAGGGTAAGACCATACCGTTAGCGAAGGTGTTGTGGAGACACCATGGGATTGGGGAAGTGACTTGGGAACGGGAAGCGGAGGTCCACTCCAAGTATCCGGATTTATTTGAGCATGTCTAGTTGTATTGTTTTCGAATTTGTAATGTCTCCCAGTGATAAAGGGGAGAATGTTAAATTGTGATCACATGTTATTGTATGTATTGTCGTTTTGAGTATGATGTTATGGAAAGATAAATTATTGTTCTAAAGGTTTCATTTCATTTCTAACATGAACGTTTGTGTTTTGATGGAATGGTGAGGAAGAAAGTAACCTATGATTAGTTGAACTTTGATGTGGTGACTTGGATATATTGTTAAAATGATGGTTGTTGCTAGAACACTTTGATTTAATGGTTTGTTTAAATTTCGGGGACGAAATTTCCTAAGGTGGGGAGGTTTTAGCACTTGCACCCTTTTTAAAACTTTTAAGAAGTGTATTTGAATTATTATTATGTTTTGGAAACCTTTGGTGTTGTTATGGGTTGGTTTTGGAGGAGTACAATCCGAACTAAACTTGTTGGGTTTAGTTGTTCGCGCTTATTCTTGTCAAAAGTTCCTTAGAGACTTAGAAATTCCATTCTAGGGTGAACACCAGCCTTCCTAGGGTCGACCCTTACCTGTTGGTGAAGTTCTGGAGTTGCTGGAACATAGGGTAGACACCAGACTAGGAGAGGGTCGACCCTCTTCTGTCTGTGTGTTGGTTGTTGGAACATAGGGTAGACACCAGACTGGGAGAGGGTCGACCCTCTTCTGTCTGTGTGTTGGTTGCTGGAACATAGGGTAGACACCAGTCTGGGGTAAGGTCGACACCAACAGTGCAGTCAAGCTTAGTTTTCCCAGATTTTCCTCTTTGGTGTCGACACCACTGTTGCAGGGGTCGACCCCTGCAGAGTTTTTTTTTTCAGATTTTAGTCCGACTTTCGGCCCTACTTTTTGGGGGTTTTGACTAGATATTTTGGGTTGACTTTGGGGCTTATTTCTAATTTTGCCTAGTGCTATAAATAGGCCCTCACTTGAACCTTTTCTTTATTTTTCTTTCTCTCTTTTCTCCCTCTAAACCGTGGGTCTCTCTCTCTCTCTCTCCAAAACCACTTTTTGCTCAAAAGTCTTTAGATCTACTCTCTTGGAAGCATCTTCTTGCCTTGTTCCTTTGAGAAAGATTGTAGATCTCGTCAAGAGCTTCGTTTTGATCCAAGTAGAAGTTGGTTTCAACAACTTTGGGATTTCAACCTTTTTGCTCATCTTCTCTTCCAAGCTTGAGGTAGGGATATTCTTGAGTTATATATACATGTTTTGCAAGTTAAATGTTGATTTTGTGTTTCTATTGAATTTGTTTTGAGAGTTTTGGTTTTGGTTCAAAGATGATGAGATTTCTCAAATGAGGGTTTAAATGTTGAAATGTTTCTAAGTTGATCCTTGTGACTTCTTATTTATTGTTTAAAAGGGATGATTTTGATGAGGCTTCTATCATGAAGTGAAGAAGTGTTAAGTTTTTGACAAAAACCCTAGAAATTGGGGATTTTACAAAATAATGAAAATGTCTTTGAAAGTATTTATTTTCTTGTGTTAAGAGGATGTATTAGAGTAAGTTCCACCAAATGTTATCATAATAACAACATACTTGACACATGGGATATGAGATGGTATTTTAACATTGTTACTAACACTTGAACTTGTAATGAGGTAAGATATAATTGTTGAGCACCATGGTAGTGAAATTGAAATCTTGAAGGATGATGTTTGAAAATTCATATAATCTTGTAATGTTGTAAGATGGTGAGTTGTTGAGTGCCATTGATGATGTGAAATGCTTAATTATAATGTAATGGGGAAATGAAATGAAAGATGACATGTTGGCCATGTTGAAAGGTTTGGTCATGATGGGTTGGTGTTGAGAACTTGTGATGATGTGTTGAAGACACATGATTATTTGTGCAATGAGAAACGTATTCGTAAAAGTGGAAAGGTATTTGTTTATTATTGTTGTTAAGACATTTTGGAAATACAGAAATGTTATGAGATATTAATTATTGCATCTCATTTCCTTTGAGTCTATATTATCAGTGTGCATGAAGTGGATTATTACCAATGTTGTATTCTCATCATGTTTACTTGAGAAAGATTATATTACCATGAGAACTAATGGAAATGTGTATGGGGTAAATACGTTGGTATGTCCGGATAGGGGTGTAGATGAATTTGATAAGTTGGCCTGAGTGTCCAGGGTGAAAGACCCGAAAGCCGCGCGGATAGGTGTCGAGCCTTCCGGTTAGCACCGGTTAAAATGACAGTTTGGTAGTACTCGCAGAGTCTACTTGCAGACACCAGCCTAGGGATTACCAGTGTCGTATTTACCGCCCCCATTGAATTAATATTGGAAGGTTGAAATTGATGAGACTACAAGCTAATATTGAGAACATGGTGATTTTGAGAAAGTGCATTGAAAATGAATATTTTCTCATTTATCAACTTTGGCATGGCATTGCACTCACGTTTATTTTATGTTGAGGATAATGCATAACTGTATATACTTTGTGAGAATTCTCTACTGGGCTTTATGCTCACCCCTATGAGATTTGGTGCAGGTAAGAAAGGTGGTGATCTCGCTGAGATGATGGCGTAGACGTGATTGTGAAGAGTATTTTGCTCTTATATTTTGTGTAAATTTTTATAAAGCCAAGGGCTAATGTATGTGGGTCCGAGAGACCCATTTTGTGTAACCAGGCAATTGCCTTGGGACTTGTAAGCCCTTGAGGGCCTTATTCGTTTTGATTTGATGATTTACATGTTATAGGCTCATGTACTAGTTCATCAATGAATGTATAGCTGCACGTGAGATTATTTTTTTTGTAAAACAATTGATCTTATGTAAAGGGTTATGGTTAATATCCTATTTTGGAAGTGAGTTGATGTAACAGTTATGTGGGTAGTTCATGTCGAATTATTTCGGGGCGTTACGATGAACGGTGAGTCTCACCAATTTATGTTATGAGTTTGTTGAAAAATATTTCAAAATCATCAAATAATTTCTTTAAATATTAGAAAAAACCATTGTGCCAAACACACAAACATGCCATATTTATATATTTATTTTAAATTAGAAAATTTAATTTAAAACATTTCCAATTGACTTTCCAAAATGTAATGAAGAGAGAGACAAAGAAGTGGTGGACCCAATCTCTGAGTCGGCTTTCCGAAACTCGTAGTTGGACCTCTATTGAGTCCGAGTGAATATGCCAGCGTTCCATCCGCCATGAACAACCAGGAATTCCTCTCCGATGTCAGCCCTGGCTTCATGTTCTTATTGAACAGACCAAACACGTACACATTCATCTCCCAATTCGGCCTCAACAGCGTCCCCTTCTTCTTCTCATCATCAATCATCTTCATCAGATTGCTTCCAATTGCTGTAAATCATATCTCAAAAACTTCTTAGGGTTTGGTATCAATCCAGCCACAATTGTGTACAAACAAATTAGGAATTGAACTTAATCCAGACAACCAAATTCACATAAAACGAATCTAAAGATCAAGAAAGGCTTGTGATTTCCACCAGAACTATACCGATCAGATTGCAATTTCACCGCTCGATTTTTTTTTTTTTTTCCATTCTAATGAGTTCCAGAATTTGAAATAATTTCCACTAAAAACCAAAAATCGGAATCAACAACTCTAGGAACTCCGTAAAATTGGGATAAATACGATCCAAGTGCGATCAAGAGAAGAGAGATAAATCAATCAAATCTAATTAGATCTCCAATTGATCACGTGAAACTTGACGAGAAAATAAGTAATTCATAACAGAATTCCACAATTCCACCATGGATCAAACCAAACATCTCCACAAAAAAAAAAAAAAAACTAAATTTAATGAATCCAAGCCAAATTCAACAATGCAGAATCTCATTACATATACAAATGATAAAATACACACGCACAAGTAATTCAATCAGCCTTGCCACTTCAAGATACGATCGCCAATTTAAATTTGTATAATACGTATTTGAGTTCGAATTCACTTCAATTCCATCAGAATTTTCAAATTCACGTCACATGAAAAATAATTCAAACTCTCTCTCTCTCTCTCTCTCTCTCTCACTAGTGATGTGAGGCGCGGTGGTTGTGAAACAAAAATTTCAGTCTAAAAACAAAACTTACCAGCATTTAGAGAACTTAGATCTGTCTTATCATAATGTTCTCTATAACACACATAAATAATAATAAACAGATATACATTCTGAACTAACATGATTACTCAAACAAAAATACTAATTTTTGAAATAATGAGTGAAGTTCCAGAACAAACCAATTGACTCCTAATATAAAATGATTTATGATAGATTCAAAATACTTATAAGTTATAACCAGAACTGTTTTAACAATGATAAATCTATTTAACAGCAGTTCTTGATACACAAAACAATATTTGCCCAAAACTCATGAACATGGATGAATATGTCTTAAGAGTGTTAGAAAAATAGAACCAAACTATATGGAAAATATAATTTAAAATTATGCAAATGATTTTTGGGCAAAACCAAAACTGAAATAAATCGACATAATAACGTGATAAAACTTATAGTACATAAATAGATAAAACCTGATTGAGTCGAGTGTGTGACATTCTCTCCTTAAGACAGATTCGTCCACCCACCGGTGCTCAGGATTCAATGGACGTCTATCTCCCATAATACAACGATCAATGCCTTGCACTAGCAGCATTACTATTGCAAGCCTAGCGAACTTCGCTATACATGTACTCTCTTTATAGGAAAATTAGACTCAGGAAATATGAAGAACAAATGCAAAGTGAAGAAAAATGACAATTCTTACTCCAAATTGAAGTGAGGGGGATGGAATTTATAGATTCCTCTATGACTCTTTAGAAAGGTCGTGACCCTTCAAAACGATACACCCTTCCATCTTAAGAGACACAAACATTAGAGTAAATTTTAATTCAAATTTTCCTACAGGTCCTTCTAAAGGTATAATAACTAGAAACTCTCTTAGAAATATTTGTGGTAATTTAGCTTTCATTTCTTAAATTGAACCTAAAACTTTTTTTGAAACTGAAAATGATGAAAATTAGATTTTAGCAATGCAAGAAGAATTAAACTAATTTGAAAGAAACCACGTTTGGACTTTAGTCCCTTGACCTCAAAACTACTCCATCATTGGTACAAAATGGGTTTTTCGAAATAAACTTGATGAATACGGTATTATGATTAGAAATAAAACTAGATTAGTCGCATATAATCAAGAAAAATTTATTGATTTTGATAAAAATTTTGCTCCTATAGCAAGGTTAGAAGCCATTCATATGCTTTTAGCATTTGCATGTTTTAAAGTATTGAAATTATATCAAATGGATGTTAAAAGTGTATTTGTTAATTGTTATATTTCAGAAGAAATTTATGTTAAACAACCTCCTGGCTTTGAAAATCATGAATTTTCAAATTATGTTTTTAAAGTCTCAAAAGCTCTATATGGTTTGAAATAAGCATCTCATGCATAGTATGAACGCTTAAGCAAATTTTTGATTGAAAATGATTTTACTAAAGAAAAGATTGACACAACACTTTTTGTTAAAACCAAAAATGATAATTTGCTTATCGTACAAATATATGTAGATTAAATTATATTTGGAGCATGAAAATTTGTTTAAGGAATTTGCTAAGTGCATGCAAAGTGAGTTTGAAATGAGCATAATGGGTGAACTAAAATATTTATTAGACTTCAAACCAAGCAAACAAAGTATGGGATTTTCATTAACCAATCCAAGTACATAAAATAATTACTTAAGAAATATGGATTGGAAAACACAGAGCCAATTAGAACTCCAATGAGTTCGTCAATAAAGCTTGACAAAGATGAAAACAGTAAGCCAGTATATGAGAAGAAATACCGAGGTATAATTGGATCCTTATTCTATCTTACGACAAGTAGGCCAAATATAATGTGTAGTGTATGCATGTGTGCTAGATTTCAATCTAATGGAAAAGAATCACACTTATCTGTTGTTAAATGAATTTTTAAATATCTTGCTAGTACTCAAAACTTTGGATTATTTTATCCTAAAGGTGTCTCATTTGAACTAATTGGGTTTTCAGATGTCGACTATGCCGGTAGTTTAGTAGACCAAAGAAGTACCAGTGGAACTTGTCAATTTCTAAGACTTACTTTAGTATCTTGGTTTAGTAAGAAGCAAAACTCAGTTGCTTTATCCATTGCTGAAACTGAATAAATAGCAGTTGAAAGTTGTTGTGCCCAAATATTATGGATGAAACAACAATTGGAGGATTTTAATTTGCATTATGATCATATTCCTATTAAATGTGATAACACAAGTGTAATAAATTTGTCACGACCCCATTCCGCCCCTAGTAGAATGGTGCCATGATGGCCAGTAATCCGGGATTACCCAAGGCCACTTGCAAGGATTCACACGCGAGTCAGAGTATACATATGGGGCTTACAAATGCCGGAAGCAATAAATTAAAAGCTAAGTAGTCCATAAGAGCAGTGCTTAAGTTAAATGAAATGGCATACATCTTATAATAGCTTAAATACAACAAAATGAAGTACAAAAATTACATCTTGACCAAAAGGCTTCTCAGCCATCAAATGCAAAATACAACGAAATAAAACTAAGAAGCATAATCTTCAAGATGTTGCAAAACATAATCCAAAACACGTCGGCAAAACATATCGGCAAAAGACATCTAGGCGTCGCCGCCACCTTGCTCATCACCTACATATATATAGAGAGGATGAGCTTGGATACTCAGTGAATGGTATAAATAATAAAGGGGTTTACATGAATGATATCCGAGATCTTTGACAAAACAACACAAGGGATAAATCAAGTTCATCTATCAAACCTTTCAAGCTTCAAGGGATGCTTACTAACATCAATATAATACAAGAGATGACATTCCGGACAAACAAACCCACGCGGTAAAACCGTCAGTGGCAAGGCAAGACAAGTGAGATCTCAAAACAATGGTGTCGTTGCATTATAGTCCCCGGACACTAAGGACTTGTGCTACAAATGCTTATAGTCCCCTAGCACATACGGACTTCCAAACTTTGTGCTACAAATGCTTATAGTCCCCTAGCACATACGGACTTCCCGAGAATGTCATCAGAACAAGATATAATATTTGATACGCAAAATAGGAATAATCATTCATGCTTGTAAGTAATTTTCGAACAAAGCAGAACAAGGTTTTATCAAAGCTTTATAACATATCTTTATTAAAATACCACTCACATAGTTCGTCGAATGTCGGGGTCAGGGCGAGTCCAAGTCCTACAAACACATGGCAAGTCTATTGAATGCACTTTTAAACAAGTTTCACATGCATGCAAAATGATCTCGGCATTCTCCAAAACTAAGTCAAACCAAAACAAACACTGTTTCTCATCTCGGGGAAACATGCTGGGCACCAACCAGGTCTTGGCCGAGGTCCCACACCTCCTCGCCGAGGTGAGGTCCCGTTGGCCACATTCAAGGAAAAATGAAGTCGGGAAAAATCTGGGTTTCCCTCTGCTCAAGAACATAAAGAACACGAACATGAAGAGCATGTAGGAAATGAATGCAAAGATCATAACTTATTATTATAAAATCTGAGATTTCATGCTACGAGTTTGAAAACATGGACCTGGGTACCCATACTAGAGGATCTTACGAAAACAAACACAAAAACATGTAACTTGTTGCAAACTTTCGGATCAAACGAGGTTTTTCTTCAAGAACTCATGAATACTAACTTTCTCTTTCCAAAACCAAATTTAAATCAATGCATGGCATGCAAAACAGATTCGATCGTGCAATGCAGCTAGATGATCAATAAGAACAACAAGAGTAGATCAAGATTCTAACCTCAAATCAGGAATCTAACGGTTTGAACTCTAAGAATCAAGCTTGCAATCCACTTTCTCACTCTAAAACTCCTCCTTCTTCTCCTAGAGCTTCTCTATCTTCAAGAGCAAAGATATGATACAAAATGATACATTTCTCTCTCTGCTGGCTGACTTAACACTCAGCTCGGACACGTGGCAATGGTTGGTTGGCTCAACTTGAAAAGGTGACTGATTGAAAAGACAAGACTATGACAAGGTGTGTTCAACAAGCTAGGTGGCAAGGGACTCCGGCGAGTAATGACATCGGCTAATAACAAGACTTCGGCAAGCAAGGGAACAATGACCTCGGCCAGAAAGGACAACACTTGGCCTAGCTGTGCCACACCTCGGCCTAGATGTGCCACACCTCGGTCTAGGTCGTGCCAGTCTAGGGCAAGATCACTTGGGTTCAAGGGTAACATCTCGGCCCAGATAGTACACATCTCGGCCTTGGTGATGAACACCTCGGCCTAGATGATGATATCTCGGCCAATATGTCAGGGTGCGGGTGAAGGCCAACCAGAGAAATCCCAAGATGGTCCTAAGTGTAAGAGTATCAAAGGGCGACCTAGGCTCAAGATGACCTCGGCTGAAGCACACACACCAATAAGGAACATAGCATTCAAGTAACACTTATGCAAGACAAGTCAAGATTTGAAATGCAAGCTTAACAAAGGAAAATCATATAAAATGCACATGAGTACGGTTAGGGCAGTGTGAGGGTCTTACAAAATTTGAGTATAGCGATCCTGGTTTTCCCTTCATTGTTTAATTGTATTCTGGGCTCGGGTCCATGGATGTTGGTTGTTGTCCTATTCTCGTTTCAATCCTTTACTCTTTGTATTTGAGACTTGGGTTGTGTTGGGCAGGTTTGAAACAGGTTGGTTGTGTGTGGAAACTAAGAGTTGATGCCCAGATTTTGGCCTTCACGCTTGAGCGGGGCTTTTGACGCTCGAGTGGGCCCTTTGCTTTTGTTCCTCCGCTCGAGCGGGGAGTTTGACGCTCAAGCGTGATTATTCAACCCTCAGTACTTTTCCCTGCAGGTCATCGGACGCTCGAGCGTCCACTTTCATGCTCGAGTGGGGACCTTCGTCTAGAAGTGTGCATTCGACGCTCGAGCGTCACTTTTCACGCTCGAGTGTGAGTCTGCATCTGACGCTCGAGCGGGGCATTCCACGCTCGAGCGAACTGTGTTTTATATCAGTCCGAGTTGTAGCTTTTTGGATCACTTTTTCAACTTTCTCTCTCTCTCTAGCTTTTCAAAAACTTCATTTGAGAGCTCCTCTCTCTAGAATGCAGCTTCTCTCTACGAAATCATCTAGTTTTAGTAATCTTCTACCCTAGTCCCTTTGTAAAAAGTATAGAGCTTGGTGCGGGCTACATTTTGATCCGAAAATCTTTGGGTTTGGAGCACTTTCGAATTTCTTCATCTTCTCCCTTGAACTCCGAAATTTGAGGTAGGGAAAACTACTCATATTTATGGTCTTTGATATAAACATGTGGTCATTTTGATTTAATGTTGTAGTTGGGAAGTTTTGGGTGTTAGGGTTTCAAAATGTATAAAGAGGGGTTTTGTTCTTTTGACTCATACATGTGTATTTTGGGTCTTAAAATAAGGTTATTGATGTTTATTGATGATATTTGGACCTTTGGGTCAACGTTGAGAAAAATGGGAGAAAAGCCCTAATTTATTGTGATGAATTGATTTGTATAATTAATTTGGGAAAGTTATGGAAATATGAAATTGAGTTGGAAATAATGAAATTGGGTAATTATGAGATTTAATGATGGAGTTGGATTGATTAATCACTCACCTTTGAAATTGTAGATAATTTATCTGTTTGATAATTTATTATCTGTTTAGAAATAAATGTTTTGGGCTATCGGTGGAGGATAGTCTTGATTGTTGTAGACTCTGCATGATGATTAGGTGAATTAAAAATAATCATATGAGTAGTTCATTGAATATGACGGATGGAATAACACATTGAATATGTGCTTTACTCGATCATTGTAAATGATAAGTGTTTAAATACATTGTATATGTATGTCGTTTAGGAGAATATAGGGGATGTACTCCACGGTTTGGGAGGAGATAGGGGATGGACTCCTAAACCGGATTTGGGAGGAGATAGGGGATGGACTCCAGTGATAGCTAAGTTGGCCGGAGTGTCCAGGGTGAAAGTCTCGAAATTTGAATTACGTTTGTATAACGTAGATGATTGAAGTATTGGAATGATGATAATTTGAGTTGTAATCTCATTTGAAATGGAAGTGTTGATGTGTTAATTATGTGAGTTATAGTCTCATATTAATTGATCATAATCGAAGTATTGTTGATATGAGTTGTAGTCTTAATACGAACTGTCTGGATGAATAGAGAACCATATCTATGAATTGGTTTGGATAATGAAATGGAAAGTGATGTATGTTTGTTTATACGAGTTAAACATTTATCAAATGCCTGTGTTTTAGTTATTGCTCATATTATGTTTAGCATATCTCTACTGGACGTTGGCTCACCTTATATGGGACATCATTTTTAGGTTCAGGAGCTATGCCACCTCCAAAGACGTAGCTTGGACGGTTTTGGGAGTCGAAGACTCTTTTGATTATTTTTGTCATTTTGGTGTTACATGTAAATCAAAGCCAAGGGTTTATTTTTGTATAAAGAGTTAGGACTCTTCTTTTGTTGTAACCAAGTGTTGGCTTGGAAAGTTGTAAGCCCGTGGGGTATTTACTTTTGTTGTCAACATGTAATACTTTTTGTACTAAATACTCTGATAAATGGAATTATGCTTTATTTTCTTATGTCTATGAATGTCATGATTGTTGGGTTTATATGTATTATTTTGAGGGCGTTACATTGAGTAAGAATCCAATTCAACACTCTTGAACTAAACACATTGAGATTATATATCATTTTATATGAGATCATATTCAAAAATGGGATATTAAGCTTGAATTTATAAACACCGATAAGCATTTGGCAGACATTTTCACAAGGCCCCTAACCAAAAATCACTTTTATTTTATCATAAAAGAATTTGGAATGTCTAATCCGGTTTCTTAAATTCTAGATTCTAAGTCATTTATAAATCTAGGATTATTAATTTTGATATGGAGTAGTGATAATTTTAATATAAAAATAGACTCCAACATTTCTATCATGAATTTTTCTTGTACGCGAAATTTTATTTTTTGAATATATCAATGATTTGAGAGGGAGTTTTTCCAAATATTCATGATCTGAGGGGGTGTTGCTTCAAAAATTATATTTTCGCATTATTCTAAATATTGTTTTTCTGATTCCTTGCCTGCATTAACCGTTTATTTTGATGATGTCAAAGGGAGAGAAGAAATGTGAACTTGAATTGCGCTTGTACTTCAATTGTCAAATATCTGTTGCTTATTGTAATTTATAAATGAAACTGCTCTTTGATTTTAATTTTGTGTCAAATCTATACATATATTGTCATCATCAAAAAAGAGGAGATGGTTAATCTTATGGTTTAATTTTGATAATGTCTAAAATAATATGGGATAAATTATGATTTTTTTAATATATATATATATTTTATAATCATTTGACACAAAAATATAAAATATATTTTATCATTTTAATATATGTTGCACCAATTTAAAATTAATTAAATTTATTATGCAATAAAATATATAATACAAAAGAGAGACTGGTGGCATTTGTTTTTTTCCTTTCCTTTATATGTTGATTGTGCAGATTCTCTCCAACGGAGCGGACGTTTAAAATATTCAAATGGTAAGAAAGAAATTAAGGAAAGTGGAGCTTGTGAAAAATCCCTCCAAACGGCTTTTTTTTTTTTTTTTTTGGGGGGGGAGGGGGAGGGGGAGAAAGAGCATGGGTTGGTTTGCCCTATAAAAGAAATCTTTTGCTAAGAAAAAATAAATAAATAAATAAATACAACAAAAAAGGCAAGAAATAAGTGGTAGAAATTTTGTGATGTTCTAGAGTTCTTAAAATATTGTGTGGTGTACTTTTATTGAGTTATAATTTTTTTTGAAAGAAAATTTGTTGAAAGTTTGAGTAAAATTGTAAAAATGTTTTCTATCCCTTATAACTTTTCTTATAAAAGATAATTATATTTTTTGTGAGTGATTTTTTTGGGGTAAAATCACTTGAGTTAGGTGTAACTAGCACTAGATTCACAACTAGTTGGTTGGCGTAATTAGGATTGATCAATTGTTAAGGTTCACTAGCACTTGTGAAACTATGAGTGTAATTGTTATTTGAAGAATAGTGAAAAAATCTCAAGGAAAATCTTAAGGAGTGAACGTAGGCTTGATTTGAGCTGAATCACTATAAATTATGTGTTTGCTCTCTTTTTTCTTCACTTAATTTATTTTTATTACTCTTATTTATATGGGAAATTTGGCTATAAACCCCCTTTACATTCCTTTCAGTGTTAGAAGGACTAAGAAAAAAATTATACTTTCTAAACCCCCTCATAATTAGAAAGTCTTGCATAAATGACAAATTTATTATTTAAATATTTTATATGACTATTGTACCCACTTTCTTTCCCACTCTCTTCCTTTCCACAGATGGCCTCTTCAAGAAGACCGGCAAGCTCTGCAACTTGTGTGGTACCGAAGCTGCCGTCATCACTTTCTCCAACGCCGGCAACACCTTCACCTTCGGCAACCCCTCTGTCGACTCCGTCCTCGACCGTTACCTCTCCATGACTTCATCATCCTCCAGAGCCTCCGCAAGCTTCTTTTCCCTCTTTCGACATAGGGTTTCAACTCAAATCTGTGCACCATGAACGATTCCGATCTCTAATCTCCCGAGATTGAGCTACGTGAACCGTTGTAGAATCGGCGAATCCCTTATCAGCAACTGTTGATCAAACACAGTTCCTGCAAATCGCACTGATACATATATATATATATATGTTTTGAGTCTTTAAGATCGGAGATTTGAATGATTTTTTAGTAGAAGAGAGACCTGTTAGATCAAGTTTTTGACAAAGAATTCGAATTGTGAAAGAGTACAGAGACGAATCGCGCGACTGTTCAAAATTTTCATATTTGAACACAGTTCTTCAGATTTTTCATATATATATATATGTGTGTGTGTGTGTTTGTGTGTGTGTGTGTGTTTGTGTGTGTGTGTGTGTGTGTGAGAGAGAGAGAGAGAGAGATTTTTCATTTGGATAGTGTTGTTAAGTTCTTAAATTGATCTATTGATGAGTTGTTACTATGTTCTCTCAACTTTTTGTTGTAAAATTGTTTTTGATTTTGATAAATTTTTGTGTCGTGAGTGAGCAATATGGATTGTGTATATGTAATAGATAACAGAGAAGCCAAAGAGGTGATACGAAAGAGGCAAGTAACTATGAAGAAACAGAAGAACATTGGTTGTGAATGATCTAATTTCATTTGATAGAACCAGAGTAAAATTTTACTCTGGTTCTATTGTTCTGTTTTTTTCATTTGACAGAATCAGAGTAAAATTTTACTTTTATACAGAGTAAAATTTTACTTTTAGCTTCAGAGTCTCACAGTTTACTTGTTTTTCAGAGTAAAATTTTACTTTTATACAGAGTAAAATTTTACTTTTAGTTTCAAAGTGTAAAATTTTACTCTTATTCAGAGTAAATTTTACTTTTATACAGAGTAAAATTTTACTTTCATACAGAGTAAAATTTTACTCTAAAATACACATTGAAGATGGCTTAATAGGAGAGCTAATAGATATGAGGGTAATATAGTAAAAGAAACAAGTTTTAAAATATTAGGGGGTTTTGAAAGTACTTATATAATTCTTGTCATTTTGAAAGACAAATTAGATAGTGAGGGGGCTATCACCAAATCCCCCTATTTATATTGCTTCATATTTTTTTTTTTAATTTCTCATTGAAATAAATTTTAAATTATTACTCTCATCTTTATTGCCACATTTTTTTATTTTTTTTATTATTTGGGTTAATTTTTTTTTAATTTAACAATTTATTTAAAAACCCAATTTATCTCCCTCTTGGATTGACTTCTGGGTAAAAAAAAATATTTAAACAATTGAATAATAGAAAGGGAACATTTGTGTAGTGAGTAAAGTGAGATTTTACTAAAGGTACAAGCGGTTGACTATCACAATTTCATGTGGCGAGAGTAAAGTGGGATTTGATAAGAAATACAGGAGATTGACTGTCATGATTTATGTAGGGACTAAACTGAGATTTGGTACAAAGTGTAATTAACCAACTCTTTTTCATAGAATTTGAACACAAAATCTCACAAGATAAAGTGGTGTACACAATCATTAGACTAAATAACTTGATTAAATATTTGTTTGTTTGGTATAGAACAAAGTTTAGCATCAATTCAAGTATTATTCAGTTTGGTATGGAACAAAGTTTAGCATCATATTATTCAAATATGGAAAATCATTTGTTTGTTCGGTATCGAACAAAGATTAGCGCCATAATTCAAATATAGAAAATCAAACCGTTATCTACAAAGTTTAGCGAATTATGCGGTTCAACTCGACTCATAAGAAAAGAAAAAACCAAAAAGAAAAATGCATAAATGAAAGGTGTTTTTTTGGCATGATTGCATTTGTTTGTTTTTGCTCATGTTATTTTCGTAGGGATATCTGTTCAAGTCTTTTGACCAACAAAATTTATTTTAGCTCTTTGTAATTTGATGTTGAAACAATTTATCTCTTATGACTTAAAATACTCACAAAATTTTTACGTGATTTTGGACCAAAGTGTGAAGGTTAACCCCACTAATTATAGATGTAAAATAATCATAATACCTTTTTTTTTTTTTTTTTTTTTTTTTTTTTTGAAACAGCCAAAGAGAAATTTTATTGATAAAGATGAAGCAAAGACATTGACAATTATCGATAAAAAGACAAAGAGCAAAGGCTAACATCACCCACAGTTGGTAAGACACCAACCCAAGGGAAAACAGAATACAGTTCTACTCCCCAAACACCATACCAGCAGCCCAGGACAAAACCAGATCAGCAGCAAAGAACAGATCCAAATCAACAGCAAACTCCATACCAACAAAGAACAAAAACATATCTACACTCCAAACTCCATACCAACAGCCCAGAACAAAACCATACCAGCAGCCTAGAACAAAGCCAGATCAGCAGCAAAGAGCTCTATGTCAGCAGCCCATAATAGATCTACTTCCCAAACTTCATCTTATTTGCCTCAGATTGGTCAAGAAGTCTTGTATAGTGAAATGAAAATCCTTGAATCTTTGGTTCAGCCACAGTGCAACTCTAATTTTAGTCAAATCACATAAGTCCTCCAACTGAGGTGTAGCAGATTCGAAAATGCACTCATTTCTAAGCTTCTATAGAGACCATAGGACAGCCAAGGGAATGACCTTCCATATGAATTTTTCTTTTCTGTTCAAAATCTCACATTCCCACCAATGAAATACAGCTTCTACTGAACCTGGAAGAGCCCCCTGCAACTCCCACCAATCCATCATTGTAGCCTAAACCTTCCATGCAAAATGGCAATGCAGCAGCACATGACTGGAAGATTCAGCCTCAGCTTTACAGAAAACAGAGGGCAGGAACATTAGCTTGCATCACTCCAATTTTCTGTAGAAACTCTGCTGTCTTGACTCTATTTTTCCAGGCTAGCCAGCAGAAAAATTGAATCTTTGGAGGGGCAAATGTGTTCCAGACAAACTTATGAGTAATAAGTAAGGGGCCAAGGGAGTCAATTTCATTTTATAGACAAAGGAGACAGAAAATAGACCAGATCTTTCAGCCAACCAAACTAGTTTGTCACCCCATAAGCTACCAATCTTAATTAAATTGGACTTATTCCGGGAAAAGTCAATGTAGTGGCCGACGCCTTAAGTTGGAAATCCGTGAGTAGTTTGGCGAGTGTGGCCATTCGGGAATGGGTTATGTTGGGCGACATCGGCAAGTTTGAATTGCACTTGGGTGAGTCCGAAGAGGGTGCAACTTTGTTTACTTTGAGTGCTCAACCTACCTTGATTAGTAAAGTTATAGAGGCACAACAAGGAGACCATGAAGTAGATTCAATTCGCAATAGAATCTTCAACGGGAAGGAAGAGAAGGGTTTGAACATCCACTCGGATCTGAGTGTACGATTCCTAGACCGTTTGTTTGTACCAGAATCTTGTAAAGAGGAAGTGCTTCGGAAATTCCATCACTCACGCCTTGCGGTACATCCAGGAGGCACCAAAATGTATCGTGATCTTAGCTGTCAGTTTTGGTGGAGGGGTATGAAGCGGGATGTCGCTTCTTTAGTGTCGAAGTGCCTTACTTGTCAACAAGTGAAGGCCGAACACCAAAGACTAGCAGGTTTGTTACAACCCTTACCGATAGCCAAGTGGAAATTAGAGCATGTTACCATGGATTTTGTAGTTGGACTTCCTAGAACACAACGGGGCAATGATGCCATTTGGGTGATTGTTGATAGGTTGACGAAGTCTACACATTTCATTCCAATGCGTACTGGTGACTCAGTTAAGCACTTGGTAGAGTTATACATTAGGGAGATAGTTCGACTTCATGGAGTTCATGTAACCATTGTATCGAATAGGGATCCTCGCTTTACTGCCCGGTTGTGGCAAAGCCTTCAAGAGGCATTGGGAACTAAGTTGACCTTTAGCACCGCTTACCATCCTCAAACCAATGGACAGTCGCAGCGTAGCATTCAGATTTTGAAGGACATGCTTAGAGCTTGTGTCATTAATTTCAAGGGGTCTTAGGAGAGGCATTTGCCGTTGATTAAGTTTGCTTATAACAATAGTTACCAAGCTAGCATCGAGATGGCACCGTTTGAGGCCTTGTATGGCCAACCTTGTAGATCACCGATTTGTTGGGCTGAGGTGGGTAATGCATCGTTGTTGGGCCCAGAGATTGTTAGAGAGACAATCGAGAAAGTTGCTCTCATTAGGAAGAGGTTAGCTACAGCCCAAAGCTGATAGAAAAGTTATGCCGATAAGAGGAGACGACCTTTGTCTTTTGAAGTGGGTGACCAGGTATTCCTTAAGATCTCACCTAGGCGGGGTTTGATGACATTCGCTAAGAGTGGTAGTTTGTCTCCGAGGTTCATTGGGCCTTTCGAGATATTGGAGAGAATTGGGGAAGTGGCGTATCGGTTGGCTTTACCGCCACAACTTTCGGGGGTTCACAATGTATTTCATATGTCTATGCTTAGGAAGTATGAACCCAACCCTTCTCATGTGCTACATTGGGTTGATTTGGAAGTGGATGAGGATGCCTCTTACGAAGAGCGACCGGTTCAAATACTAGACACCCGAGAGCAAGTATTACGGGGTAAAACTATACCGTTAGTGAATTTGTTGTGGAGACACCATGGGGTTGAAGAAGCAACGTGGGAGCGGGAAGCGGAAGTTTGCTCCAAGTATCCGAATTTATTTGAACATGCCTACGTTGTTTTCATTAGTATTATTCCCTAGTGTTATGGGGAAATGTATTGAAAATTGTTAAGTACGTGTTGTTATATACATTGTTGTTTTAAGCATGAAGTTGTTGTGAGTTGTTACTATTTTTGTTGGAGAAACTCCTTGCGTATGTTTATCTTGAATGGTCATTGCTAGTGTGGTAACCACGATGTTAATGATGAAATTGAGTTGAGAATTAATGTCACAATTTGAAAATATAATAGTGTGGTTGTGATCGCTTGAAAACTCTTGTTTGGGTAGTTTATTCAAATTTTGGGGACAAAATTCCCTGTGCTGGGGAGGTTGTGATGACCGGGTGGGCTACTCGTTTTGTTTTCATTGTTTAACTTTGGGTTTGTCTTGTTGGGGTGTTGGGTTGACTTGGAACCTTGTTAATTAATTGGGTTTGTTGCATTCTGGAGTTTTCCTCAAAATTTTTGCTCTTGTTTATTCCAGGGTTGAATTTCACTCGTTTCAGAGGGTGCGAGGTCGGTCCAGGGTGCCTGGTGTTGTAAAGAGAAAATTCTGTGTTTGAGGGCCAGGGCCACACATGCGGGATGGAAGGCCGCACATGCGGTGAGGGAGGAGCTTTCTGGCTTGCATTCTACATAAAAGGCACGTGAAGAGGAAGGTGCGGAGTGAGGTGCGGGAAGGGACCACCGCACGTGCGGGGGTGGAGGCCGCACGTGCGGGAAGACGCTCTGCACATGCGAGAGAGGGCACCGCACGTGTGGGCCCCCTGTGCAGTCCGAAAATCGACTTCTTTTTCTTTTCTTGGGCTGAGTGTATATCATTATACACATCTCTCTCTCTCTCTCTCTCTCTCTCTCTCTCTCTCTAAAAATCCTTTTCTCCTCCATCTCTTTACATTTCCTACACCAAAACACTTAGAACTCTTGATCTCTTTGGATCTATTGCATTTCTAACCCAAGCTCCTTCATCAAAGTTGAAGAGCTCATCTAGAGCTACATTGTGTGCGGTGAAGATCGGGATTCGTCACCATTGATTCTAGGGGGTTTCATCTCTTTTCTCTCCAAGAACTTAAGGTAGGGACTTCTTTGAGTTATATATACATGTTTTGCAAGTTTGATGTGGGTTTTGGGGTTTTCTTGGGAATACTATGAGGGTTTGATTTTTGGCTCAAGAATGTAGGGATTTTCAAAAGTGGGTTTTAAAATCTCAAATCTTTTTAAGTTAATCCTTGAGGGTTTCATTCTCATTGTGTAAGAGATGATTTTTGGTGTGTGTGTTCTTTAAAAAAAAAAAAAAAAAAAGGAGGTGTGGAGATACCTAATCTTAGCCAAAAACCCAAATTTATGGGTTTAGTTTTTGAAATGGGTTGAGGGTCTAATAAAAATTAATCAAAGTGTTGTTATGTCATAATGGAAATGAGGTATTGCATGGAATGTGTGAAACATGGAGATGGAAATTGTAGTTGGAATCGTAGATAAAGTTATGAGATAACAAATTGTTGGTTCAATACGAAATGTGGAAATATTTATTTGTCATGAATTTAAACGAAATTATGGGTATCATATTTGATAATGTTGAAAGAAGAGTGCAAAGTTAAATTATAATGAATTATCATTGAGAGATTTGACGATGGAGAAATGTTATGTAGTGATGATGATTATTGCATTGTGCATTCATCGAATTGATTATTACAAAATTATTATTGAGTTTTGGCATATATCGTATTAGCATTTCTATCATTGCATTGTTGCAAGTTGTGAGTTGAAATTTGAAAACTTTTTCATTGAGAAAGAAATGTTATGAAATGAAATCATGGAAATGTTTTTGCGGTAAATACATTGGTAAGTCTGGATAGGGGGTGTAGATGAAATTGTTTAAGTTAGCCTGAGTGTCCGGGGTGAAAGACCAAAAACACGCGTGGAGGAGGTACCACTTCCCTTCCGGTTAGCAACTGATAAAGTAGGGTTTTCGGTAGTGCTAGTTATGCCTACTTGCAGACACTAACCTAGGGATTACCTGAGTCGTATTTACTGTCCCATTGAATAAAATTGTAAATTTCTGAATTGTTGAGATTTCAAGCTTTTGTTGAACATGGTGTTCTTTTTAAAAACATGTAAATGAGATCCTCTTTTAATTGGCATTGCATGACATTTGCATTTTATATTGGAAATCTTGCATAACTATATATACTTTGTTAATGATTTTCTACTGGGCTTTATGCTCATCCCTATGAGATTTTGGTGTAGGAAAAGATGTGGTGATCTCGCCAAGTTGAGGGCGTGGACATATTTTGTAGAGAGTAAATGACTCTTATTTTGTTGTAATTCATTTTGCTAGCCAAGGGCTATAAATGTATGGGTTCGTGAAGCCATTTTTGTGTAATCGGGTTTAAGCCTTGGAATATGTAGCCCTGAAGGGCATTTTATTTATTTTTGGGATTTGATGTTCTACATGCTATAGATTCATGTATTTTATATCATTGAATGTATAATTCGCATGTGGGACTTTTTGTACAAACCTTATTAATTAACGATGTAAAGGTTGGAGAATTGCTATTATTCTTTAATGAATGTTGGTTGATATACCTAATTTATGTTGGATTATTTTGGGGCATTATAATCGTTGAGCATCACCAAATCCCATGACCATCGTTGAGCATCGCCAAATCCCATAGTCAATATGAGTACCACGTATCCCAGTGTACAATATGAGTTGCACTCCAAAAAATCAATGCACTATAAGAAATTATTACACTCTGCCAGTGGCCATCCTTAAGCGCCACCTAACCCATCACAATCTTATATCAACTATACATGACATGGACTTACCCTAACCATTCAAATAAAACCAAGTTGTTTTTAATTATAACCAATGCACTAAGGCATTAACCAATTCTTGCAAAATATGCTCCTTGCACCACTGTTCAACAACAGGTTTTCCTTCTCTCCAAAATTTCTCAAACTAATACAAGATGAGTTATTAATAGCTACCAACACCATTTCTTTTTAATAGTTACAACCTACTTAACAACAATATAATTTCACAAATTATACTCACAATATTCCCAATTTCTTCATCTTTCACCAATTTTGTTTTAACAACATAATACTCAATAACAAATAGATTAGAATAACTATCAATAACCAACAACACATCATCCTAGATTGCATAGTCCAACACACAACACTTACACATAGCATCTATCAAGCAACAATCAATACCATCATCCACCGATGGTCAAGGATCAAACTCTAAGGGTGCCAGTAACTTAAGACCACACACAAAGGTAACAACAGGTACTCCTATGTACAAACCTGTTAGGTTTTTATTCTTGGCAATCCCATTTAACAAAACTCCTTTCAGTTGTAATTGTATTTGATCTTTTATTTCAGTGAGGCTTTGAGTTTTAGATGCAAATCCAACCTGAATTGCGCCTTGTAGAGATGTTTCATAAGTTACTTCTTTCATGATTGCCACTTCCTTAGCTATGTCGTAGATCTGCTTGAGTGGTCATTCTTGCGCTCGAGCGGAGATCACAGATCTGTTTTCTATAAATATGTGTTTTAGTCTAATTTTAGGGTCTGGCTTCCAAATGTTCTTCTTGGGTATTGGGGTTTTTATCTAGAGCTTCTTTGTTTGTTTCCTTTGATATCTGTGAGAGTTTAATCATGAATTGAGTGGATTATATCAAAGGGTTTGTTTGTTTTATTGATTCAATACAAAAGAGAGAGTTGTTCTTCAATAGATTCTGGAGAATTTGGGCTAGAAACTTTGGTGGATTCTGGAGTGGCTCATCGTCGTGGATTCAACATCGGCGTTGTGGATTCAACATTGTACAAGATAATTCCAAGGTGAAGACAAGGCTAGAAGAGGCACATAAGGGTCCGTTCGATTAGGGTGTGGATTCGCTAGATAATTGAGAGTATACTTGTATAATTCCTTTATGTCTTCTTAGTGGATTGTTTTGTGGCTTTTTCCCATTTTTTTTTTTATATCACAATTGGAGGCACTTCAATTGTGATTTTTTCACATAAAATCGTTGTGTCGATTTGTCTTTGATTGTTTGATTGGGATTGTTATTTACTGATTAAAATTGATACATAATCACAAATCAATATCTAGGAGATTTTAGATTTTTCAATCCCATTCCCAACTCTCAGTTTTGAAAACCAATTCCCGCTACTCCAAATCCCAATATGCACAACAACTCGTTAATACCCTTTGTTATTATCAAAACCCCAATTGTTGATGTTCAAAGATAACCTAACGCCTACACAAAACTAACCACTTTTAACTTTCTACAATTGATTGGTTAGAAGCTAAGGCTTCCCAACCCTACATCCTAAACATGCTCAAATACCACATAATCAATCACAAGCCTAACCCTTAAACCCATAAGTTCAAATCCTAATTCACCCATATGCTTTTAATAAAATCGTATATCAAAATCATGTTTTTTATGCAATAAAAATTATCACATGTCTATCTATAAAGAGGTATTGAAAATGAGCAAGAAAATCTCTACCGCTTGAAGCGAAGAGGAGAAAAAGGGCGATGAAAACACGATATACTTAGATTAAATCAAAGCCCTCGCCACCCTCTATATTTTGGTGTGACTAGGGTAGGAAATGGGTAGAAATAGATGAAACCCAAATCTTGAAACTTAAAGGGATCAAAAATGGTGAAAGGGAGACAAAAGAGAGAGAAAATATCTAAAAAGTAAGATTTTTCACGTACTGACGAATATAGAGTCACCATTGTGGCCATGGTCTAACACCTTGCAAGTGCGATCAAAAAACACACTTGGTTGTAGGCGCGACCTAGGAAACCATGGGCGTGACCATGCTGTTCGCAACCCCTCACCGCGACCCACCACAGGCAACACAACTCCTCCAGGCCAACATACCTAAAGGTGGTTTTTGGTCGCGGCCCTTAACAATCATGGGTGTGATAACAATGTTTGCGGGCACGAATAGGCTAGGTCAGAACTGTTGAGCTGCTGTTTCAAAGCTGCCCAAAGCGTTTCAAGGTCCAAACTCAACAACGTAAGGTCAAAGTCAATCGGAACAACCCCGTGTACCAATCGAAAAGGCAAAAAAGGTTGGGTCTTGACCCAAACCACTACAAAGCTCATCCAAAAAATAATTGTAAATCTTAAGTCTACCCATTGAGTTATATGTTAATTTTTATTTTTTTTTAAGTTCCATAATTAAATTCAATACTTATTATATTTCTTAAATATTACCAATATTATAAATTGAACTATTTTGTGTATAAATTGAAAATTTTCTCAAACAAATTCAATCAAATATCACCACAAATGTGAATTTCAATAAAATTAACAAAGATAGTGTTTACATTCCAACAATATATATATATATATCGGGCCACCCATTAATATATTATAATTTATTAATTAATTAATGTAATAATGGGTCAGGTCGAGGTGGGTTGAAAGTATAAATTTCAAGCCCAACCCATTAATATATCGGGCCAAAAATGTTGGCTTAGCCAGATCCTATGGGCTAAAATAATCTTCCTAAACCCTACAAAAATAAGACGAATAGGATGGACTTGGTGGGGCCAACAAGGCCGATGCTCACCCCTACTTTCAACAGAGGTCAAATTGGTTTTCGTCTCTTTGAACTATATGACTTTACACTCTCAATTAAAAAATAGGAAAAATAACAACAAAAATTCGTAAATTTTGACCTTTATGACAAAATAAATTCTGAGTTTTTTTTTTGTTAATCTAAATTCTAATTGTTTTCATTTGTTTTCTATTCAAACTATCTGCCTATTTTCATTAACTAAAATTGATGGAAAAATTGGTATTTTAATCATTAAACTCAATGAAAAATATATTTTAGATATTTTATGTATACTTATATTGAGCTTAATGGCTAAAATATCATTTTTCCGTTAATTTTACCTGACGACAATACACGAATGGTTCAAATTGAAAATAAATCAAAGTATTATGATTTAAATTGATAAAATTAGATACTCCAGATTTATTTTGTTTTGTTACAAAGATCAAACTTTGTTTGTTTGTTTGTTTGTTTGTTTGTTTGTTTTTGTTTTTGTTTTTGTTTTGTTTTTTTTTTTGTAATTTTCCTAAAAATATTACATTTTACAATCTTAAATTATTAGTTTATATAGGGAAAAATCTATAGCGATCCCGGTTTCGATCTTTCTTTCATGTTTTGCCACTTCCTGTAACGCCCTCAAAATAAAGACATTTAATCCCAACAATATAGACACGTTATGATACATAAAAGGTCCACATCTTTCCATTCATCAGAGTTGTATTACAAAAGTATTACATGTTAACAACAAAAGCAAATGCCCTAAGGGCTTACAGCTTTCCAAGTTAACACTTGGTTACACAAAAGTAGAGTACTAACTCATTTACACATAAAGCCCTTGGCTTAAATTTACATGTAATATATAACAAAAAGGAAAGACATCCAAAAAGTCTGTCCGCCACTAGCCTCCCAAGCTAAGTCCTTGGAGGTGGCATGCTGCCAGTACCTGAAAATGATGTTCCCATATAGGGTGAGCCACAGCCCAGTAGAAATATACTAAACCAGTTATGAATAATGACTAAAAGATTAACAATTCAACAGGTGGTCAACACTTTTACATTCTTTCATAACATGATACAAATCCAAGACACTTAAGTCTATGTTTCCTTTCATTTCCATTTCCTTTCCTTTTTACTTGTCATTTCACAATCTTGGCTCAGAACCTGGCCAAACATCTCACATGAAACAAACGTTCATGCCAACACTTCCATTCAACAACGATAAACATAACAGTTATATCAACACTTCCAAAGACAAGCATATACGCTCTGTCAATACACTTCTAGATAAGCATACACGCTCTATCTACGGAGTTCATCCCCTATCTCCTCCCAACAACATCCGGCTTAGAGGTTCATCCCCTATCTTCCCCTAAACCGTGGAGTACATCCCCTATCTTCTCCAACACAACACAATGCATATAAACAACAATTATACACATCACATATCAATACATAAAATCAATGTATTCTTACTATTATCATGCTCAATGAGACAATTCTATTCCAATTTCTCATTCTTCCCAATTAATTATCCAAATTAATTAATCAATGTAATTAGGACATTTTCCATAATTAGCATTACAACCCTTAGGTTCCAATTTCATTAATGTTTCAACATTAATTCCATGTTTATATACCAAACATGCCTCTAGGTTTATCATAGACCAAAACCCCAAACTTTTATAAAATTACACAATGGCCCCAAAGTTTCCCAAAATTACACAACAACTACCAACATGTCAAAATGCTAAAATTCAAAGACACAACTCATAAGAAGGAGTAGGATATCCCTACCTCAAAGATTTAGCTCAAAAGGAGATGATGGCCAACACCCAACTTGCTCCAAAATCAAAGATTTTCCGATTAAAACGAAGCCCTCGATGATCTCTATCTTTTTAACAAAGGCACTTGGCTAGGAAATCACCCTAGATAGATCAAATCTTAGAGAGAATATAATTTTAGAGTGAGAGGCTCTCAAAAAGTGGGTTTGAAGAAGATAGAGTTTGCAAAAAGTGATGTTTAGTTCGGTGCTGTCTTGCTGATATAAACAGGCTCGCTCGAGCGAAGACCCCGTCGCTCGAGCGACCAGTGCAAATTTTCCGATTTGCAATACGAAGCTCGCTCGAGCGAAGGAAAAAGGTTCGCTCGAGCCAACATCCACAACCTTCAGGTCTGTACTGGACGCAGTCTGCGCTCGAGCGAAGCCTTCCTGGCTCGAGCCACCAGACACAAAAACTACCCTCGCTCGAGCGACCAAGTCCTCGCTCGAGCGACCAGCCAAAATTCTGGGCAGCAACACTTGGTTCCCAAACTCAACCAACCTGTAACAAACCTGCCCAACACATCCTATAACTCAAATACAAAGCAAGAAAGGATGTAAACAAGACAATACTCAACTACCAACATCCACGGACACACGTCCGGATCACTGTACAACAAGGGGTAAACCCGGGACCGCTATAACCTCCCCCCCTTAAAGAATTTCGTCCCCGAAATTAAAAACAAGTTTTGAAAAGCAAGTTTTCCCTTCTTTTAAACAATGTTATACCACAACATTCCACAATTCGACCCATTACCGGTCATTCCATCTCTTATCAAGAGGCATTCTACAACATATACATTTCAACATGCATTTTCTTTCCATCTCAACCATCTCCAACATATATGGTTCACAATTCATATCATAAGCAATAATCATGATACAATTCCATTTCTATAATATAGCCAACATACGCAATATTATAATCAACTCCCATAACAAGGCAAGTTCTACAACATTTACATTAACCAAAACATGCACCATGTTTTACAACTTAAGACAATTTAAATGTTCTTAAAGTTCATTACAATCACACAATTGCAACACTAGATTACCCATCAACAAACAAGTCCGGATATTTCTCGCGGACTCCCAACTCACGTTCCCAAGTGGCCTCCTCCACTCCGTGATGTTTCCACAAAACTTTCACCAAAGGAATGGTCTTGCCACGCAGGACTTGATCCCGCCTATCCAAGACCCGAACCGGTCTCTCCTCATACGAGGCATCCTCATCTACCTCTAAGTCGGTCCAATCCAACACATGTGATGGATCTGGTTCATACTTCCGAAGCATACTCACATGAAACACGTCATGAACTCCGGATAACTGTGGTGGCAAAGCTAAACGATAAGCAACCTCGCCAATCCTCTCAAGAATCTCAAAAGGCCCAATAAACCGAGGGGATAACTTCCCACTCTTCCCAAACCTCAACAAACCCCGTCTAGGTGATATCTTCAGAAAAACATGATCACCTATCTCAAACTCCAACGGTCTCCTCCTACGGTCAGCATAAGATTTCTGCCGACTCTGGGCTGTAACAAGCCTCCTACGGATAAGCTCAACTTTCTCCGTCGTCTCCTTAACCAACTCCGGACCAATCAAAGGGGTATCACCCACCTCGGCCCAACAAACTGGAGACCTACAAGGTCGGCCATACAAGGCCTCAAATGGTGCCATACCAATACTAGACTGAAAACTATTGTTGTAGGCAAACTCCACCAATGGTAAGTGCCTCTCCCACGTCCCACTGAAATCAAGGACACAACCCCGAAGCATATCCTCGAGGATCTGAATAGTACGCTCGGACTGCCCGTCAGTCTGAGGATGATAAGCTGTACTAAAGGTCAACTTAGTACCCAAGGCACTCTGCAAACTCTGCCACAACCTAGCAGTAAAACGAGGATCTCTATCTGAGACAATCGTCACTGGGACCCCGTGCAACCTCACTATGTCCTGAACATACAAGTCGGCAAGATGATCTACCGTATCTCTCACGCGCATAGGAATGAAATGCGCCGACTTAGTTAACCGGTCTACAACCACCCAAATAGCATCACTACCCCGTTGAGTCCTCGGAAGACCTACAACGAAGTCCATAGTGACATGCTCCCACTTCCACTCGGCAATAAACAAGGGTTGTAACAAACCCGCTGGCCTCTGATGCTCGGCCTTCACTTGCTGGCAAGTAAGGCACTTAGACACGAAAACTGCCACATCTCTCTTCATACCCCGCCACCAAAACTGGCGACCCAAATCCCGATACATCTTAGTACCTCCCGGATGCACCGCAAGGCGCGAATGGTGAAACTCTCGGAGTACTTCCTCTCGGCAAGACTCCGGTACAAGCAAACGGTCTCGGTATCTCACACTCAAGTCGGGATACACTGTTAAACCCTTCTCAACCTTCCCACTGGAGATCCTTTCTCTCGGAGGGACTCTACCTCAAGGTCACCTCTCTGTGCCTCTAACACTCTAGTCACAAGTGTAGGCTGCGCAACAACAGAAAACAAGGCCGCAGCCTCAACGGATTCGCCCAAATGCAAATCAAACTCTCCAATGGCCCCTAACATCTCCCACTCCCGGATGGCTATACAAGCTACATCACTAACGGATTTCCTGCTAAGGGCATCGGCCACAACATTGGCCTTTCCCGGGTGATAGTGCAACTCGAAGTCGTAATCCTCAATAAACTCCATCCACCTCCTCTGCCTCAAATTCAAGTCTTTCTGTGAAAACAGATATTTCAGACTCTTATGATCCGAGAACACCTCGAATCTCTCACCATAAAGGTAGTGCCTCCAGATTTTCAAGGCAAAGATCACAGCTGCTAACTCTAGGTCATGTGTAGGGTAATTCTTCTCATGAATTTTCAACTGACGTGAGCCATAAGCTACTACTTTCCCCTCTTGCATCAACACACAACCCAAACCCTCTCGTGAGGCATCACAATAGACTGCATAACCCAACCCTCTCTCCGGAATAATCAAGACCGGAGCGGTGGTCAGTCTAACTTTCAACTCCTGAAACGACTTTTCACAAGTCTCACTCCATACAAAGCTGACTCCCCTCCGAGTCAATCTGGTCAACGGTGAAGCTAACCTGGAGAAATCCTTCACAAACCGACGGTAATACCCAGCTAATCCCAGAAAACTGCGGATCTCAAACACATTCCTAGGCTGTGCCCAATCTTGCACTGCCTCAGTCTTGGATGTATCAACAGACACCCCTTCCCCAGAAACCACATGGCCTAAGAACTTAACTTCTCCTAGCCAGAACTCACACTTCCCAAACTTGGCATACAGCCTATGGGCTCTAAGCAACTCAAGCACCACTCTCAAGTGTTCCTCGTGCTCCTCCTCTGAAGGTGAATAGATAAGGATGTCGTCTACGAACACGACTACAAAACGATCCAAGAATTCCCGGAAGATCCGGTTCATCAAGTCCATAAAGACTGCCGGTGCATTGGTAAGCCCAAATGGCATTACCAGAAACTCATAATGGCCATACCGCGTACGGAATGCCGTCTTCGGAATATCCCCCTCCCTGACCCTCAACTGATGGTAGCCCGATCTCAAATCTATCTTAGAGAAACAACGGGAACCCTTCAACTGGTCAAACAAATCATCTATACGGGGCATAGGGTACTTATTCTTAACTGTAGCCCGATTCAACTTCCTGTAATCAATACACAATCTCAAGGCACCATCTTTCTTCTTAGCAAAGAGTGCCGGTGCTCCCCACGGTGAAACACTAGGGCGAATAAAGCCTTTATCTAACAATTCCTGGAGCTGAACTTTCAACTCAACCAACTCTGCTGGAGCAAAACGGTAAGGTGCCATAGAAATCGGCGCCGTGCCGGGCACTAGATCAATAGAGAACTCAATCTCTCGGTGAGGTGGCAAATCAACAAGATCCTCGGGAAAAACATCCGGGTACTCACAAACTACCCTCGGCAGTACAACCTGGGTCTCATCACACTCACCACTCTCAAAACTAGCAAGTAGACCACTAAGCTCATTCCGCCCCCGCGAACCATACCCCGGTGGCACAATACTACCAACCCGGTCTCCCAAGAAATGGAAAAACTCCCCGCTCACGGTACAACAAGTAACCCTCTGGCGGTAGCAATCAATAACAGCTCGGTATGACGATAACCAGTCCATACCCAAAATAACATCAAAGCCCTTCATGGGCATAACTACAAAAGGAAACGGAAGCCTATGATCATCAACCTCTATATCACAACCTCTACATCCGTGTTTCAAAACCATCTCACCCCCAATAGGCGACACCACACAAATAGGAGATGCCAATACTGCTAACTCCAATTCTAACACAGATGCAAATGCAGCAGATACAAAAGAATGAGACGCACCAGTGTCAATCAATACTCTAGCAACCGAATTGCAAAACAGAAAGGTACCTCTCACTACTGATGGAGCAGGTACAAGGTCCTGCGCGGTAACAGCATACACGCGCCCTGTAGGCCCCTGATCCACCTGCTCGCCTCTCGGAGCATAGGACTGCTGAACTGACTGGGACGACGAAGCCCCGGGATTGGCCCTCGAGGCCTGCACAGACTGGGCCGGCTGAAAACTCTGCGTCTGCCTAGAACCAGACGCCCCTGAAGTGGCACTCAACCGTGGGCAAAACCTCTTCATGTGCCCAGGCTGTCCACACTGAAAACAAGTCAAGGGCTGCCCCCTGCCCGAACTCTGACTCTGCGGTCTAGCTGACGAAGAAGCAGCTCTCTGACCCCCGCCCTTCTGCGGGCAAACTGAAGCCTTGTGACCCGGCTGGCCACACTTGAAACAGGTGAACCCTCCCTGACTGCCCCTCCCGGAGCCTGCACTCGGTACTGGGAAAGTCGACCTGGCCAAACCACCCTGGGACGGCTGAGGGTTATAACCCCTCTGCCTCCTACCATCGCCCTGTCCCTCTTGGCCCCTCTTGGAGCCTCCATGCTTCTCCTCCTCTCCCTCCTGCATCATCAGCTCCATATGAGCTGCAGCATCCACTAAATACCTGTACTCTCGAATGTAAGGTCCACCAACTTGCAACTTGAGGTCTCGCCTCAACTTCCGCTCAAATTCGTAGCAACGGCGCTCCTCTGTCGCCACCAGTTCAGGTGCAAACCTGGACAAGCTAGTAAATGTAGCCTCAAACTCGGCCACAGATAAACCCTCCTGCTTAAGCTGGCTAAACTGATCCCTCAGCCTCTCTCTAGCCACTGCAGATAAAAACCTCTCCTGAAAAGCATCCACAAACGCCTTCCAAGTACCACCCACACGAGCTTTCTCATATTTCCACCATTGACCTGCATCTCCCTTCAGCTGGAAGGATGCCAGGGTCACCTTCAATGTTCCGTCCTCAATGCCTAGCATGTCGAACGTTTTACTCATCTGTTCTAGCCACTCGTCTGCCTTCAGTGGCTCCTTAGGATCCCCGACAAACTCTTCCGGATTTGACCGAAAGAACTCCCTCCTCAAAAAGGAAGGCCCTGCTTCAGCTGCCAGGTTCCCTGCTCTAAGGATATCCAGAGCCCCTGCTATCCCCTGGGCCAAAGTACTCACGGCCGGCTGACCCGCTGGCTCGGCCACATTGGCCTGACCAACCCCCTCCTGAACCGCCGGAGTCTCCTGAACTACCGGAATCTCCTCCGGTGGGGGCACCTCCTGCCTCCTAGGCCTACCACGCCTACCACCTCTAGCTCGTCCTGACATCCTAATAAAGGTAACACAAACGTTAGCACATTTATAAACGTGCCAAAACTAAACACTCACGTCCTAATGCATGGACAATTGTAATTCATTCCACGTAAGCACATAAACACATAAGCACTTACGAATTTCATTTCCAGATAATGATAGTCCCAAGGCGTTACTAGAGTACCGGTTAGAAACAGCATTGATCAAGTGCCTTTCCAACAAGACTCCTAGAAACCCAAGGATTCAATCAACATCCTAGAAACCAAATCCCATACCCAAATAATCACATAAACATGTTATCATACAAACATATAACAATACACCTAAGTCTCTATCAAGCGAGACAAACCCATTGTGATCCTAATCACTTCCCACGTACCCAAAGTATTCGAACCTGGTACGCTCTGATACCAAGTTGTAACGCCCTCAAAATAAAGACATTTAATCCCAACAATATAGACACGTTATGATACATAAAAGGTCCACATCTTTCCATTCATCAGAGTTGTATTACAAAAGTATTACATGTTAACAACAAAAGCAAATGCCCTAAGGGCTTACAGCTTTCCAAGTTAACACTTGGTTACACAAAAGTAGAGTACTAACTCATTTACACATAAAGCCCTTGGCTTAAATTTACATGTAATATATAACAAAAAGGAAAGACATCCAAAAAGTCTGTCCGCCACTAGCCTCCCAAGCTAAGTCCTTGGAGGTGGCATGCTGCCAGTACCTGAAAATGATGTTCCCATATAGGGTGAGCCACAGCCCAGTAGAAATATACTAAACCAGTTATGAATAATGACTAAAAGATTAACAATTCAACAGGTGGTCAACACTTTTACATTCTTTCATAACATGATACAAATCCAAGACACTTAAGTCTATGTTTCCTTTCATTTCCATTTCCTTTCCTTTTTACTTGTCATTTCACAATCTTGGCTCAGAACCTGGCCAAACATCTCACATGAAACAAACGTTCATGCCAACACTTCCATTCAACAACGATAAACATAACAGTTATATCAACACTTCCAAAGACAAGCATATACGCTCTGTCAATACACTTCTAGATAAGCATACACGCTCTATCTACGGAGTTCATCCCCTATCTCCTCCCAACAACATCCGGCTTAGAGGTTCATCCCCTATCTTCCCCTAAACCGTGGAGTACATCCCCTATCTTCTCCAACACAACACAATGCATATAAACAACAATTATACACATCACATATCAATACATAAAATCAATGTATTCTTACTATTATCATGCTCAATGAGACAATTCTATTCCAATTTCTCATTCTTCCCAATTAATTATCCAAATTAATTAATCAATGTAATTAGGACATTTTCCATAATTAGCATTACAACCCTTAGGTTCCAATTTCATTAATGTTTCAACATTAATTCCATGTTTATATACCAAACATGCCTCTAGGTTTATCATAGACCAAAACCCCAAACTTTTATAAAATTACACAATGGCCCCAAAGTTTCCCAAAATTACACAACAACTACCAACATGTCAAAATGCTAAAATTCAAAGACACAACTCATAAGAAGGAGTAGGATATCCCTACCTCAAAGATTTAGCTCAAAAGGAGATGATGGCCAACACCCAACTTGCTCCAAAATCAAAGATTTTCCGATTAAAACGAAGCCCTCGATGATCTCTATCTTTTTAACAAAGGCACTTGGCTAGGAAATCACCCTAGATAGATCAAATCTTAGAGAGAATATAATTTTAGAGTGAGAGGCTCTCAAAAAGTGGGTTTGAAGAAGATAGAGTTTGCAAAAAGTGATGTTTAGTTCGGTGCTGTCTTGCTGATATAAACAGGCTCGCTCGAGCGAAGACCCCGTCGCTCGAGCGACCAGTGCAAATTTTCCGATTTGCAATACGAAGCTCGCTCGAGCGAAGGAAAAAGGTTCGCTCGAGCCAACATCCACAACCTTCAGGTCTGTACTGGACGCAGTCTGCGCTCGAGCGAAGCCTTCCTGGCTCGAGCCACCAGACACAAAAACTACCCTCGCTCGAGCGACCAAGTCCTCGCTCGAGCGACCAGCCAAAATTCTGGGCAGCAACACTTGGTTCCCAAACTCAACCAACCTGTAACAAACCTGCCCAACACATCCTATAACTCAAATACAAAGCAAGAAAGGATGTAAACAAGACAATACTCAACTACCAACATCCACGGACACACGTCCGGATCACTGTACAACAAGGGGTAAACCCGGGACCGCTATAGTAGCGATCCCGGTTTCGATCTTTCTTTCATGTTTTACCACTTCGATGGGGCCAATTGGGGGTCGAGCTGCCTGGTCAGCTCACGGGGGTCCAGGGGGCAACGCCCGTTGGTAGGTCCAACGGCAGCGCCCTGGCAAGGGTCAAGGGCAGCGCCCCTTGGCGTGGTTGAGGGGCAGCGCCCCTCAAAACAAAAATGCAAAACGCATTCGAAGTTGCTTGTCTAGTGTCGGGAGTTAAACTGAGAGAATTTCGGGCCGTACGTGCAGGGGATGAGGCCGTACGTGTGAAAAACCAGGTAGGGGGCTGAAGCACACTGCTAAAAAGGCAGGTGCGGCTGGAGGTGCGGGAAGTTAGGTAGATCCGGAATTTTTCCTTTTCTTCTCTTTTTGGGCTGATTGAATGTCACTTTTTGTATATCTCTCTCTCTCTAAAAACATTTCCTCTCCCTTCTCTCTACATTTCCTACCGAAAACCTCACCAGATCTTTGATTTCTCCAAATCCATTGGGATTTAGATCAAAGTTCTTCATCAAAGTTGGTTGTCTAGGCGAGAGTTACATTGTGTGCGGTGGAGATCGAGTTTCATCGACGTTGATTTTGGGGTTTTCAACTTATTTCTTCTTCAAACTTGAGGTAGGGATTTTCTTTGAGTTATATATATATTTTTGCAAGATCTAGATGATTTTCGAAATCATCCTTTGATAGCTTCTGAAAATTTATTTTGATTTAAGAAGTTGAGCGATTTTGAAAGTGGGTTTTGTGTCTTGTTCTTTTAAAATAATCTTATGGGTTTTGATCTTTGTTGATTGAAGAAAAGATGATTTTTGAGAGTTTTCTTTCAAAAGATTTGAGCTGTGTAGTTTGGTGAGAAAACCTAGAAATTGGGGATTTTAAAAGAGATTGAAAATCCATGGGTAATATTGTCATATTTATTTTTGTGTGTCAAAATAAATGATGTTTAGAAAATTTCTTATTTATATTTGTATAAATGATTAGTTTTTTGGATTATGAGAATTGTTGTTCATTTTGAAAACTGTTATTCAAAATGTTGATTTAGTCTTGAAATGACTAGGTTGTTGGAAATGGTTGAAATGTGGGAATTCTGTTATTCCTTGGATGAATTGAAATAAAAGTATTTATTCATCTTGTGAAATTGCATTGAAAAGAGAAATGGAAATTTTGATCACAATGGTAGTATTGTGTGGAAGAATTGGAAATGGAAAAATTGTTGTAATGTATTGATTATTGTTGCATTGGCATATCAAATTCATTTGATTACATTGAACTTTGAAAGTTGATTTGAAAACTTGCATTGAGAAAAAAAATGTTGAGAAATGTGTTTTCATGAAATGGTTTCAGGGTAAATACGGTGGTAAGTCTTGACAGGTGGTGTAGATGATAGGTGTCGAGCCTTCCAGTTGTTACTGGTAAAAATGACAAATGATAGGTGTCGAGCCTTCCAGTTGTTACTAGTAAAAATGATAGAGTATGGGTGTCGAGCCCTCCAGTTGATACTAGTAAAAATGACAAATTGGTAGTACTTGTATAGTCTACTTGTAAACACTGACCTAGGGATTACCAAAGTTGTATTTACCACCCCTCGAATAAAATTGGATAAATGTTGAGTAGTTGAAATGGCATGATATCATTGAACATGTTAGTTTTCAAAAGATGAAGTTGTGTTTTACTTTCAAAAGGGCATGGCATGGCATAAGCATTCCATCTCTTGAGACTTGTGTAAAATGTATATACTTTATTAAGAATTCTCTACTGGGCTTTATGCTCACCCTACGAGATTTTTGTGCAGAAAAAGATGTGGTGATTCCGTTTAATTGAAGGTGTGGAAGTGTGTGCAGAGAGCCTATTGTGCTCATTTGCTGTGACTCTGATTGCAAGTCATGGGCTTTATATGTGTGGGTTTGAATAACCAGTTTGTGTAACTAGGCTCAAGCCTCGAAAACTTGTAAACCCTTTGGGGTATTTGTGGCTTAATTAATTGTTGTTGGATTAAATGTATTATTGTATGAAGACTATTTTCATCATGTAATGCAAGTATGAGAATTTATTATCAGTTTTACTTTGAAGAGCCATAACTATTGTATTACCATTTAGGCATGAAAACTGGGGCGTTACAAAATCCATTTTACTTTCCTGTTGTATGACTTGATAGCACTTTACCCCCCTTATTTTTTAAAAAATAGCCATAAGTCCCCATGTGGTTTTGAACAAAAATGCAACCACTAACACTGTTAACTATAAATATGAAATGACTATAATACCCTCAAACCTAATATCTAT
The DNA here is from genome assembly GCA_036172215.1 of Camellia granthamiana. Lineage (NCBI taxonomy): Eukaryota > Viridiplantae > Streptophyta > Magnoliopsida > Ericales > Theaceae > Camellia > Camellia granthamiana. The sequence goes on along the minus strand of JAXFYN010000022.1, from coordinate 118,151 downwards.
CATTATTTTCATTCTCTCTTATCTTTCATACACATAATTTATAATGACTAGTATTAATTCAATTAAATTACAATTAATTATAAATTCTTAACCATTTATTGTAATTCTTAAATTTTTATTCTAATTTTAATTTAATTATATTTTAGATTAAAATTAATCCTAAATATTTAACTATTTATTGTAATACTAACTTTTTAATCTAATTTTAATTTAATTATATTTTAGATCACAATTAATCCTAATTTCTTAATTATTTATTATAATTTCTAACATGTTAATCTAATTTTAATTTAATTAAATTTTAGATCAATTCTTGATTATTATTTATTTTATATTTTATTTAATTATATTTTAAATCAATTCTTAATTATATTTTATATTTTAGATCAATTCTTAATTATATTTTAGTTTCATTTAATTTATTTTAATTAACATATTGATCTAATTTTAGGTTTGGAGAAAATTGGAGTTAAATTGTCATTTAGTTGTATTAATTTCATTTTAAATTTTCATAAAACAAAATCCACTTTAAAAAATAGTGTGTGTAACACACTTTCCGTTAGTTTGGATTAAAAGAAAGAACGGTGGCTCTTTAGTCCAAAAATTATATTGAATTTTCTGGTTATATTTAAATGATAGGGAAGTAAATCTAACCCCAAACCACCAAGGGCTAAAATGAATTTAACCTTTTATATTAATCTGATTCTTTCATCAATGGTTCAATAGGTAGATGAATGAAAATTTGGCATATGACTTGCACATAGCATGTAAAATATTATAAAATGAAAATTTGGCATATGACTTGAGGCCCGGGTATCATCAGTTGAAAGTTAAGGCAAAGGATGTTGAGAAAACCGCATTCAGAACGAGGTATGGACATTTCGAGTTTCTTGTTATGCCATTTGGAGTGACTAATGCTCCGGCATCATTTATGGACTTAATGAACCGAATTTTTAAAACCTACCTTGACAAATTTGTTGTGGTTTTTATTGATGATATTTTGATATATTCTAAAGATAGACTTGAACATGAACATCATTTGAGAACTGTCCTACAAATACTTCGGGAAAGGAAATTATTTGCTAAACTAAAGGATTGTGAATTTTGGTTGGATGAAGTTGTTTTCTTAGGGCATGTGATCAACAAGGAAGGAATTTTAGTGGACCCACAGAAAATAGAGGCAATTGTGAATTGGCCCACACCGACAAATGTTACAGAGGTCCGCAGTTTCATGGGCTTGGCTGGTTATTACAGAAGATTTGTGAAAGACTTTTCCAAGATAGCTGTACCTCTCACCCAGTTGACACGCAAGGGGCAATCATTTGAATGGGATGATGAAAGAGAATCTGTCTTTCATGAGCTGAAAACAAGATTGACCACTGCACCAGTTTTGACACTACCGTCAAGTACGAAAAATTTTGTAATTTTCAGTGATGCGTCTTATAAAGGTTTGGGTTGTGTATTAATGCAGAACAGAAAGGTTATTGCCTACACCTCTCAACAGTTGAAACCACACGAGAAAAACTACCCAACACATGACTTAGAGTTGGCCGCAATTGTTTTTGCTTTGAAAATCTAGCGGCATTATTTGTATGGGGCAAAGTGTGAAGTCTACACAGATCACAAAAACCTGAAATACTTCTTCACGCAGAAGGAGTTGAATATGCGACAGAGGAGATAGCTGAAACTAATAAAGGATTATGATTTAGAGATTCAGTATCACCCCGGGAAAGCTAACACAGTTACTGATGCCTTGAGCAGAAAATCAATGGGGAGTATGGCTTGTTTGCTTACTGAACAGAAAGAGATCTTGCAAGATTTTGAGAAGTCTTAAATTGAAGTGGCAATGTGTGAACAGGGCGGATTGATAGCCGCTATTACAGCCGAGCCGGCAATCATTGAGGAAATTAAACAGAAGCAGAAAGAGGATGAATTCCTCAAGAAAGTGATTGATGAATTTGAGACAAGTCCAAAAGCAGAGTTTGGCATTGAGAATGAAGTGTTGAGATTTCAGAACAGAATGTGTGTCCCAGATATTCCGGAACTAAAGAAGAGGGTTTTAGATGAAGCCCACAGATCCGTATTTGCTATGCATCCAGGTAATAATAAAATGTATCGGGATTTGAAACAAACCTATTGGTGGCCTAAAATGAAGAAAGAGATTGCAGAATATGTGTCCAAATGTCTTCAGTGTCAGCAAGTTAAAGCTGAACATCAGAAACCGGGCGGTCTACTGCAACCTCTCCCTATTCCTGAATGGAAGTGGGAGCATGTGACTATGGATTTTGTTGTTGGCCTACCTCGGACTTCTTGAGGTATGGATTCTATTTGGGTTGTAGTTGATAGACTGACTAAATCTGCACATTTTCTGCCTGTCAAAACTACATTTAATGCTTATAGATTGGCTACTATTTATGTTTATGAGATCATCCCTTTACACGGAGTCCCGGTATCTATTGTGTCGGATAGAGATCCAAAATTTGTATCTAGATTGTGGAAGAGTTTGCAGGAAGCTATGGGGACGGAACTAAGGTTCAGTACTGCATTCCACCCACAGACAGATGGGCAATCAGAATGAACAATACAAACTTTGGAAGATATGCTTTAGATGTGTGCTTTGGATTTTCAGGGGAGTTGGGAAGACTATTTGCCACTTGCGGAATTTGCTTATAATAACAGCTTCCACTCCAGCATCGGTATGGCACCATACAAGGCTTTGTATGGTAGAAGGTGTAGATCACCAATTTGTTGGACAGAGGTCAGAGATAGAGCTTTACTTGGGCCTGAAATTGTGCAAGATACTTCTGAGAATATCAAAACTATTCAGCAAAGGCTCAAAACAGCTCAGGACTAACAAAAGAATTATGCAGACGTTTGAAGAAGACCTCTCGAGTATGAGGTCGGTGACCACATGTTTATCCGTGTGTCCCCAATGAAAGGCCAAGTCAAATTTGGATAGAAGGACAAGTTGTCGCCCCGTTACATTGGGCAGTTTCAGATTCTGGAAAGGCTTGGTCCAGTTGCTTATAGAGTTGCTTTGCCACCAGGATTCGAACAAATCCATAATGTGTTTCACGTGTCAATGTTGAGGGGTTACCTCCGAGACCCGTTTCATATGATTGATTATCACCAGGTAGCTATTGATGAAAATATGGAATACGCCGAATGGCTGGAACGAATTGTTGATCGGCAAGTGAAACAATTGAGAAGCACGTCCATCCCAATGGTGAAAGTGGAATGGAAAGAACACTATGGGACGGATGCTACATGGGAAAAAGATGAGGAAATGCGACTACGCTATCCACATTTGTTTCCCGACGAAGGTAAAATAAGTTTGGAGGACCAAACTTCCTAAAGGGGGGAAGACTGTGATATCCCTGTTTCGTAATATGTTAATTGGTCCTTAATATGAGTATAACTATGTGTTTAATATGATTTTGTGTGCCATTATGTGAAAATATGTGGTTTTGAATTTCCATCTGTTCACCGTAGGAATATCTGTTCGATTATCTGCTTTGGAAATTAAATTGAAGGCTTTATTGGCCACAGAACCCGAAATCGATTACGCCATTGTGATTAACGTAATTTTTAGAGCCTACGGTGAAATGTAATTGAAAATTGATTCGAATCAAAATAATTAGATTCAGAACGATTAATTAAGTGCTCAATTATTTAATATTGATAATTGACTTAGTGGGGCTATATAAAGGGGCCATATACACTCAACCTCTCTCTTTTTGATTCATTTTGGCTGATTTTGGGCTCTTGAGTGTGAGAGAGCCGAATTAGAGAGAGGAAGTGTAGGAGATTGGGGTTTTGGTCTTGAGGCTTGGAGATTTTGGAAGATTACTCAAGAAATTGCTTTAGATTGAAAAGTTTGAGCCTCTAGGTGAGTAAATTCATGAGTTTAAGTTGTAATGTTGTGAATTCAAGTGATATGGTAGCTCATGGCAAAGAATTAAATTGATTTTGTGGAATTAAAAGTCCATATGTGCATGCATGTGTGTAATTGCCATGAATTTGTATAGTTGAGTATGAAAAATATGATCCATGTAGAAATTTGGTTAGAACTCATGCTTGTGATCACCATTTGCACCATTTAAGTTGAAATGGGAGTTATATTCCACATGCATGTACAAATTATGAGAAAATGAGTTTGAGATACATGGAATTGTTATCATGAAAGCAAGTTTGGTGTAATTTGGGACATGCATGTGTTTGATTCATGAAATTGAGCTTCACAATGATATAATTTGGTGTTTGTATCATGTTAGCACAAGTATATTTGAAGTTTGAGCTATTATATGCATGAAATGTTGATTAGAAGGTCGAATTGAGCTCAAAGAACAATTCTGGGTTTTCCAGAATTTTGATGTCCGCTCGAGCGGGGAAACCGCCACTCGAGCGTGAAATTCGTGTTCCCAGTACTTTTTGCAGACATGGTATCCGCTCGAGCGGAGGGAGTTCACGCTCGAGCGGGGAGCCATGTAGAGAGGCCTTCCGCTCGAGTGCCAGAGTGCACGATCGAGCATAAATTCGTCATAACCAATGCTTTTGCAGGCCTCAAGGGTCCGCTCGAGCGGGGAAGTCCACGCTCGAGCGGGAACCCTGTTTTTTGAAATTTTGAAAAGACATTCTGTGTTTCATTTTCTGTTCTCTTTCACTTCCAAGTACTCTTAGGCATGCATTGAGCATTGTAATTGAGTTAAAGAGATAAGAATGAAGCCTAAAGAGGAAAATGTGAATTTAGAACGAATCGAATTGTTTGTGACCCTTTTGTGTTCATGGAATGTGTACGGTCAAGCTCCAGGGCAAACCAACCAACCGATCACTGTGAGTAATATCGATATTTTGAAGCTTGTCATTTGTCCAACTGCTTATTTCCTTATAAGCCTTATAAGTTTGCTAGTTTGAATTATGGACAAATGTTTGATATGAATAGCGAAATGGGCTAGAGGCCAGTTTGACATGAATGAATGGGCCAGAGGCCAGTTTGACATGAATGAATGGGCCAGAGGCCAGTCTGACATGAATGAAAGTTTGAATGGGCCAAAGGCCAACTTGACATGAAAGTCTGAATGGGCCAAAAGCCGGTTTGACGAATGGAAGATAAATGGGCCAAAGGCCAGTATGTTCGAAACCACAGTCACTTGACTTAAATTGCGTATATATATGTTAAATAGAAATATGAATTGGGCCCAAGGCCATTTGAAGCATATTGTTCTACATATCGTTTGTATAACTTCTTTATTTGATATTATTCACTGGGCTATCGCTCACGCTCATTCATGTGTTTGTAGGTGAGCCGAGAGAAGTCCAAACCTAGCCCCAGTGAAGTCTGTGAGGAACAACAAAAGTTTTGAAGAGTCAGCCCTTACGTCTCACGCACGAGACCCGTCTTTGCCTTTTTGTCATTTTGTTTTATTTTGTCATATGGGCGAAGTCTTTGAATATGTTGTATATAGTTTTGTTTGGCTGACTTAGACCTATATGATCCTATATGTACAGAGCTTTGTGTAGTACATATTTTGATGTGAGTTATTAATGTGCATATGTATGGTTGTTATGATGTGCCATGTAAGCACAGCTCTATGGACAAAGTTTTAAATTGCTTCAGTTTGGCCCCCATTAACTCTGTTAAAATACGTTTGGTTTGGTTTGAGGCCGTAGGTAATCTCATGATTACTGGCCGGTTATGTCCTTAACCCTTGGGGGAGGGTTCGGGTCATGACATTAAGGCATTTTATAGAAAAGTTTACCGTTACAAATATTTTTTAAACCCGTAGTAACTTGGTGATATGAACATTCATATTTGACATTGATATGTGAATGTTCACATCACGGAACATTAACACTGTCAATGTGAATATTAATGTGTGGTTCACCCTATTATTATTAGGATATTTTGATAACTATATCACTCATAGGACTTATTGAAATACAAAAAATAATTTGAATTAAGTGAAATATAAGTAGGTGTAGAATAGTTTATGAATAAATGCCCCAAAATATTATGATCGTGTCTTCAAAATATGACTTCTACGAACAAACTTTATGAAAGATATACTGATTTGAAAAATAAGTTTAAAATTATTTGGGTTAGAGAATTATATTTTAAAATAGGGAAAGACTATAGTATACACCCCTCAAAAGGTGTGTATCATGTGCACCTTATAACTGAAAAAGAAAATAGTATAATTCCATACTTTCTTAGTCATAATTATAAAAATTAAAAATATTAAAAAAAGTTCATAACCAAACACTACATGAGACATAACCAAACATTTCAAAATAATGTCATAATTAAAGAACAAAAATGGTCATAACTAGGAGGGTAATTTATGTGAATAGTTTGGGCCGAGCTAAGTCCATTTATCTTAGACATTGGGCCGAACTACAGGCCGAAGTAAATGTTTGGATAGCATGTTTCTGGATCATCTAGGCATCAAGTTGGTTAGAGATGGGCTGCCAGGAGCCTGACCAAGCTATCCCAAGCTAAACCCTATAGAGGACCGAGGTGTTAGTATGAAGGAGGGCCGACCTAAGGGTAGCTCTGCAGGGCGCCACCTCACAGTTAGGACTACCACGGTGCTACCTAAAGCAGCACCGAGTTGTGTAAGCTCGGTTAAGTGTGGTACCACCTAAGGTAAGAGTTGCAACCATCTCACTTGGTTGGCAGTAAGTAGGGTGTTATCAAGATAGGCATTATCCTTGCAAGTGTGATTCCTAAGAGGACTCTGCTAAGGAGAGTTAGAATCCTTCTAAGGAGAGTTAGAATCCTACTAGGATTGTACCAGGTGGAATCTATAAAAACTTATGACAAGACCTAAGCACAGGTATGACTATTCTTACTCTCAAATACACAGAGCTTTTGTGTCTATTGTCTACTTGCTGACTTAGGCATCGGAGAGGTTTCCGGTACACACTCGCTGGCTAGCTCACGTTTATGTTTTTAGGTAGTAAGGCGACGACATTTGGAGGAATGCAAACTTGATCAACAGGATGATATGAGAAGATTATTTCGTGCTCGTACAATTGGCGCCGTCTGTGGAAAGCTTTACAGAGAACAAACCTTTTGATCGAGTTTTTCTTCGATTAATTCCAATGGCGCATAATAAAGACTTGCCACATTCTACTATCGATGGGCAAACCCCAGAAGGGGGCGGGAGGTGCGACGGTTTGCCTTTTGTCCCGTCCATGGCAGAATTGGATCCCTAGCGACAGAACCCATGGAGAGACGAGCGAGAAAGACGAGGCTCAACTCCATGCCGCTCTCAAAGCCTTGATAGACAGAGGCAGAGGATGGATCCTCAGGTTCTGGAAGATCGCGTAAGGGAGCAAAACGAAGTGATAAGACAAATGGTGGCTGATATGAAGACTATGAAGCGCCAGATAAAAGGCAAAGGGGTGACAAAAGAAGAGATGGGCAAAGGCATAACGCACTCTCACCACTCAAGAGATCGTGATAGGCAAGTCACACCATCTCAGACTGAAAGCAGAAGCCTCAGGATAGGCGACACACAGTCAAGAACCTCTAGGACTCGTTACTCCAGGTTCGAGAGAATGAGGATTGAAAGGTCTTGTATGGAGGGAAGCAGTTATCGACCCTCGTATATGCACCAAACGACATTTAGGCACATAGAGTTGCCTAGGTTGGCAGACTTGCGGATAGTGCTAAAAGAAAAGGCTTGAAAAAGAGAAGATCATCAGGCGTGCGACCCCCAAAGGGTCTCTACTCTACAGCAGTTGGCTCCTAGGACGCATGGAAGTGTCGAGGTTGGAATGACAGTACCGCACCTTGCCTACGAACCAGTAGACAAAGCTTTAGCAAGGTTGCAGAGCTCGGCGTTTGTTTCAGTGATAGAGAACCACCATTACCCTTAGGCTTCCACCAACGTAAGTTCACAACTTATGAGGGAAAGTCAGACCTCTATGTGCACTTGAGCCACTTTCACCAGGTCATGGCTGTATATCGACGGAACGAGGCTCTAATGTATATCTTGTTTCCCTCAAGCTTAGGCGATTTGCACTTGAAATGGTTTGAGAGATTGCCAGAAAGCAGCATAGCTTCATGGGAGTAACTTGTAGAGGTGTTCGTTACCACGCTTAAGACAAACACCAAGACGCCAGTGGAGATACACTAGCTACTCTCCATCAACATGGGTGAGAAAGAAACACTAAAGTCTTACAACAACTGGTATTGGGAGACTTTTAACTAAATTGGAGATTGCCCCACAAACCTAGCTATTGCGCAGTACAAACGGGGTCTACCAGCAGACACTAAATTGAGCGATTCAATGACAACGGTGCCACCCCTCACAATGGAGGCCCTAATGGAGAGAGTGCATTAGCACATTCGGGTAGACGAGATCGCGCTCGTGCTAAAGAAAAGTCTGGCACAACAGCGATGTCGGACAAAAAACCTGTGGCAAAAGTTAACATGATTGGCTGAAAAGAACGACCAAACAAAAATGGTCGGGGTAGATGAGCTAACGGTGAAGACTCCCAGGCAAGGAAGTTGAGAGTTCGCACTGCCATTACCATTGTGTTCAATAAACCTATCTACTGGATTCTTAGCAAGATACGCGACAAACCCTTCGTTCGACGGCCAGCCAAGTTGGGAGAAACACAGAGGGGCTACGATGATAGGTACCGTTGCACCTTCCATGATGAAAAAGGGCACCAAACTGAGAACTATACGCCATTAAGGCAACATCTGGAGGAGTTAGTGGTCGTAGGCCACCTGGACCAATATATTGAAGGCGGAGCACAACCAACCCTCCAGGACTGCAACAGACCAAATAGGATGCCAACCGACAGTTCGCCCTGAGGCATAATCAATGTGATACATGGGATCATCGAGCTTGAACAAGTATGTGAACTCAAAGGGATGATCAAGAAGGCTGAGCATATGAGAGAGGTACCGAGTGCACAACCTACCATGAAAAAGGGAAAAACAGAGGCAACAAACGACATCACCTTCTTCGACAAGGACTTAGCACGGTTACAAAGCCCTCACAATGACGTACTAATAGTTACTCTGCGTGTCAAGAATTTCGACATCAAGTGGATCCTGATTGACCAAGGGAGCTCATATGAGATAATATACTACAAAACCTTCAAGTAACTCAAATTGGAGGATAAAGATTTAGCACCCGCAACATCTCCCTTAGTCGGCTTTAACTCAATGCCAGAATGGCCGATTAGCAAGATAATTCTGCAAGTCAAAGCAGGAACAATGACAAAGCAAGTGGAATTTTGTGTATTGAAAGTCCATCCACTTACAACATAATCTTGGGAAGAGCATGGTTGTACGCTATGCGAGCAGTAGCATCAACCTACCACCAAGTGTTACGGTTCCCCAACGAAGCTGGAATGATTGAAGAAGTCTTATGAAACCAAATCATGTCCAAGCAATGCTTCGTGACAGTGAACGACAATCGAGCTATCAAAGGGTTCATACAAATGCTGGAGCAGCCAGAAAGCAACGAGTTGTTCGTAGACGTCGGCAAAGTAGTCGAACAAAAGGCAGTAGAAGATCTGGTGGAGGTCAGAATAGATGAGAAGATCCCGGAAAAGTTCTTTCTTCTCGGTTCATCTTTGTCCAACACCGAGAGAATAGAGATCATGGAATTTTTTATCTCTAACATCGAGGTGTTTGTCTGGACGCCACACGATATGCCTGGCATTGACTCAAACTTCATCTGCCATCAACTCAATGTCCACCCAACCGCCAGACCAATTATATAAGGAACTCGCCGATCGGCACTTCACCACGCTGAGGTAGTCGCTGAGGAAGTGGGGAATCTACTAGAAACAGGGGCAATTAGGGAGGTTCATTATCCTAGGTGGATCTCCAACACCGTGGTGGTACCAAAAAAGAACGATAAGTGGCGTGTTTGCATGGACTACAAGATAGTCAACAAAGCGTGCCCAAAAGACAGTTTTCCTCTACCACGAATAGACCAACTGGTGGACTTAACTGCAAGTCACAACCGACTTAGCTTTCTTGATGCGTATCGCGATTATCATCAGATTGCTATGCATGAACTAGACTAGGAGGTCACATCGTTTACAACATCTAGAGGATTGTATTACTACAAAGTCATGCGTTTTGGCCTAAAGAATGTAAAGGCGACATTCTAGCGAATGATCACCAAAATGTTGGAGCCATTGTTAGGCAGAACAATGGAAACTTACATAGATGACATGGTGGTCAAAAGCAAGAATGAAAGAGACCATCTCAAGGATCTCACTGAGATATTCCAAATTTTGAAGACCATAAGTTGCGACTGAATGCATCCAAGTGCACGTTTGGTGTGGGGTCAGGAAAATTCCTTGGCTTTCTAGTGACCAACCGAGGTATAGCAGCTGATCCGTCTCAGATCAAAGCCATTCAAGATCTCGAGAGGCCCAACACAGTCAAGGAGGTACAGCATCTCACTGGCCTAGCAGTCATGCTAAACCGATTCATAAGTTGGTCATCAGATAGGTGTCGACCGTTCTTCTAGGCACTGAAGCCCAAGTTTGAGTGGGATGACGAGTACGACCATGCTCTAGAAAGCTTAAAAGAGTACATGACCTCTCCACCATTGTTGGTAACCCCAGTACTAGGAGAGGAACTCTTTTTATACTTAGCAGTTTCCCAACATGCAGTAAGTGAGTGTTAGTACGAGCTGAGGAAATACAACACCTGCCTATCTTTTATGTTAGCAAGACGTTGCTGCGCGCCGAAACAAGGTACCTGTCGTTGGAAAAGTTGGCCTTAGCTTTGATGACGGCTTCAAGAAAATTAGCGCACTAGTTCCATGCCCACACCGTGATCGTCTTAACGGCTTTCCCCTTAAAAGCCTAATTTGAAAGGGCGGACTTTTCATGGCGAATATTAAAGTGGGTTGTGGAGCTAGGATAGTTCAACATCAAGTTCCAGCCACGAACTGCAATAAAAGCCCAAGCATTGGCAGACTTCGTGGCAGATTTTGTGCCAGGTAGTCATTATGTGTGCTCGGTAGACTTATCCGAGTTAACCAAGCAAAGTGGGAAAAAGGCCGTGGGAATAAAGCCGCCCCTGCAGTAATGCGAGCAAGTGAGCAGCGAACCGCCTAGTCCTATAGCGGTTCCTGAAGATACACCTGAGAATGGAGTGCTAAGATAATCAAGCAGTGAGGAACAATTTGCTACAATGGAAAAAAAAATATGGAGAAAACACCATTAACATCCCAGATCCTAAGGCATCATCAAATCCCTTCACCTGCTGGAAGTTGTTTGTAAGGGAGATGTGGAAGCTCTTCATGGATGGAGCATCCAACAAGCACGGTACTGGACTGGGGATAGTCCTCATCTCACCAGATCGCTTGACCATTGAACACACAATCAATCTTGGATTTCCAGTATCCAACAACGAAGCCGAGTACGAAGCACTATTTGCTGGTTTGAAGTCAGCATTCTGCATGGAAGCCACTGAGCTGATGGTATACAATGACTCCCAATTAGTAGTTAACCAAATTTCGGGCGACTACGAAGCAAAAGACGATAGAATGGCCAAGTATTAAGAGTTGGTCAGAAAGGAGATCATGAAATTTGATGTGGTAAGAATAGAGCAAATCGGTTGAGAAGAAAATAACAAGGCATATGAGCTGGCTGGTTTTGTGTCGATGGTAGACACGTCTATCCCACACCCATTGCTAATGAATTTCTTGCCAAGACCAAGTATTAAAGAACCTGAAACAACCAAAGTATGTTGCGTTGAGCTAAGTCCCTCCTGATAGACCCCATAGTGGTGTTTTTAAAAGATGGCATCATGTCAAAGGACAAGAAGGAGGCCAACAAAATTAGAGCAAAGTCACAGCGATTTTGGCTCTCCCCATCACTAGCATTGTACAAAAAATCCTTCATAGGACCATACTGGAAGTGTGTCCATCCTAGCAAGGTCGAGACATTTTTGTTCGAAATACACAAAGGCATTTGCGGAAGCCACCAAAGGAGAAGATCATTGGCCTACCGAGCCATTTCAGAAGGGTATTGGTGGCCGTACATGCAAGCAGATGTTGAGAAGTACGTCAAAAAATGCGAGAAATGTCAAAATTTCGCGCATCAGATCCATCCGCAAGCTAGAGAGCTCCTACCCTTGACCAGCCCTTGGCCTTTTGCAATGTGGGGCCTACACATTGTGGGACCACTCCCAACCGCACCGGACAACATAAAGTTCTTTATTGTGACAATGGAATACTTCACCAAGTGGGTGGAACTAGAGGCACTCGCCTCCATTAAAGAGAAAGACGTTAAGAAGTTTGTATGGAAGAACATCATAACTCGGTTTGGAATACCCAGGGCCTTTATATCTAACAACGACACTCAATTTGATAGACGTCTCTTTAGGGGGTTTTGCGAAGAACACAAGATCGAATTCTACAACTCTTCGCCAGCATACCCCCAAGCTAACGGCCAGGCCAAGACTTTCAACAAAGTAGTCTTAGATGGTTTGAAAAAAAAGGCTGGAAAAAGCGAAAGGGAAATGGGCTGAAGAACTTCCTCATGTCCTTTGGGCATACCGAACTACACCTAGACGGTCAATGGGCGAAATGCCTTTTTCCTTGGCTTATGGCATGGAGGCATTAATCCCTCTAGAAGTTGGCCTCCCTAACATTAAAAGAAAAATTTTTGATCCAAACTTGAATGGAGAGGCCATAGCCTTAGAATTAGACCTTGCAGAAGAGAGAAGAGAAAGGGCATTCGTACACATTACCTCGCATCAATAGGAGTTGTCCAGGAAATACAATAAAGCGGTGCACCCAAGGCAATTCAAGATTGGGGATTAGGTACTGCGCAAAGTAATGGGAAACACTTTGGTGCCTGGAGATGGAAAATTAGGACCTAATTGGGAAGGACCATACAGAGTGATTGGTTTGGCAGGAAAAAGGGCATATCACCTAGAAGACGTGGACGACCGAGCTATTCCAAGGCCATGGAACACACCCAATCTGAAAGTATTTTATTTTTATTTCTTTTTTAAAACATGTGTCATTTTCTTTTTTGATATTCAATAAAACAAGTAGACATTTTTTTCTATAAAAATTATTTCCTTTGTTTGTAAAATTGTTCGTACTCCTTGCTCGACTGGAGGGCAATAAAGGAGTTTGGTAGGTTTGACCAACAGTTTGCACTCTTTAGCCAAAATAAGGATCTAGGCTAAAGAACACTGACAGGTTTGACCAACAAAACGTTTACACTATTTAGCCAAGATAAGGATCTAGGCTAAAGAAGGTTGGCAGGTTTGACCAACACTTTTTGCATTCTTTAGCCGAGATAAGGATCTAGGCTAAAGAAAGTTGGCAAGTTTAACCAATAGTTTGCACTCTTTAGCCGAGATAAGGATCTAGGCTAAAGAAGGTTGGCAGGTTTGAGCAACAAAACTTTTGCACTCTTTAGTCGAGATAAGGATCTAGGCTAAAAAATGTTGGCAAGTTTGACCAACACTTTTTGCATTCTTTAGCCGAGATAAGGATCTAGGCCAAAGGAAGTTGGCAGGTTTGACCAGCACTTTTTTCATTCTTTGGCTGAGATAAGAATCTAAGCTAAAGAAGGTTGGTAAGTTTGACCAATACACTTTTTACATTCTTTAGCTGAGATAAGGTTCTAGGCTAAAGAACGTTGGTAGGTTTGACCAATCATAACTTTTTGTACTCCTCGACCGAGATGGTTGTCTCGGCCAAAGAAGGTTGGCAGGTTTGCCCAACATAGATTACTGGATTCCTTAGCCAAAAGGAGTATCTCGAACAAATAAAGGTTGGCAGGGTAAAGTAGAACCGAACTAATCAATTCGGCTAAACATGCACTGGAAATGGTGCACAACTATACAAAAGGAAAAACTCAGTAATTGAGCAAAAAGATCTAAGTTTTTCATTCAGCAGAAGATGCTTACAGGAGATGGGGCTTATAGCCTGGTTACATAGCAAAGAAAAGAAGAAAAACAAAGGCTGAAAAGAGTCAAGTTCCACCATGGTTAGGCAAAAAGGTCATCTAGCTCCACATCCAGGTCAACACAGACCTCACTAATTGGCAGGCTGACCTTAGTTTCACTTTCTCGTGTTAGATTGGTCACGGCTGCTCCGTTAGTCAGATTCAGCACGGCTTGGCTGGGCAGATCCACCCGAGCTGGCAATGGAGCCTAGCGACCGAGGTCAGTATCGGCGGGATGAATGTTAGCTGGATTCGGGACCTCCTCCTCCTCCTTCATTTCCACCTGAAGGAACTTTTGCTGGACGTCATTTGCGTAGTCCGTCATATAACCCACTATGAAATGGGAAGGAGGATTCAAGAACACATTAGAGTCATGCGACTGATCGAGCTTTTCGGATGTAGCCTTCCAGCCGCGCTTGAAGAATATGTCTTTAGCCGTTTCACATTGTTGGACGTAGGTTTTTTTACCCTCCTTGAAACCACGGTCCTCTACATCCTTCATCTTCTTCTGTAACTCCTTTATTTCGGCGTCCTTTTTCTTCTCTAGCTTAGCAAGTTTGCGCAGATACTGGTCTTTTTTCTTAGCTAAGGCTTTTTGCTTCTCCGCCTCAGCCACACTGATTTGTTCATCTAGTTTCTCATTCTCGGTATTCAGCTCAGCCAGAGAAGCCTTCAGGGCCTTTAGCTCGACGTCTTGCGTTTTCACCTCGACGATGGTTGCCTTAGCCATTTTTTGTAATTCAATAACACGTTGGTGGGCAGTGTGATTTTTCTAAATGGCCTGCAAAGCGTATGAAGAGGTAAGTTCAACCGTACCAAAAGACTGTAAAAAGTAGCAGTTATATTGAAATTTCAGACTTTACCAAAACCATCGACTTGGTGGTGGACCAAATCGCTTTCAGCACAGTCAGGTGGTCGTCATTTTCCATGTCGACTAGAAGGCACAAGCTTTTGGATAGACCAAAGGCCAATAGGTGGTTTTTTTCGACCGCAACTGAGTTGGTTATGGACACAACACAACCTTTGAAAGTCACAATCGGAGCCCACGCTGGAGAAGAAGAACTAGCACGGCCGGGATGGTCTTCCCCTTGATGAGGCTGGCTTACCGAAAGCTCAATCTCAGGCAGCTCGACCTGTTCTTCATCCACCAGCCACTGCAGTTGAGAGATCGAAGTGCGTGGCATCTTGCTAGGCCGGGATGAAGTAGCCTGGGTGGAAGGCAGGGCAACAACGGTTTCTATAGTCTGATCAGTTATAGTTTGCTCGGTCTGGACCTCGGCGTTTGAGACAGATGCCTGTTCGGTGATTAAAGCTCGGACGGCTCTCTTCTTGGCCATCTCTTGTTCTTCGATGAGAGGGATTAAGTTGATTTGGGGAAAGGTGGGGTCCGGCTCAAGTGAGGACTCTAAAAAGAAATCAGTTACTTTGGTCTTCCTCTGACGACAATAGCAGTAGGTTGGCTGCACATCAAACAGTTCAGCCCAGTCTCTATGCTGATATTGTAGCGTGGCTCGGAGTTCACGTATGCGTAAGTGGATTTAAGATGGTTTAAATCTGCAAAAAGGGACAAACTTGCACGGGTTAACGCGACATGTGATACGATAACAGAAAGGATTAAAACCGGACTATCCTTACCGGCTATTCCTTTGTTCCAGTTAATGTTGTAGCCCAGTATCTGGGCTTTCTGGTCTTCAAAATTTCTTGACACCCAGAGAAAGTCGTCATCATTTAGGTCTTTGTCCGGTGTTTTCTTGACAATTTTCTCTCAGCCTTTTCTAATTCTAAGGTCATAAACCCAACCTTCGTCATTCTAGCCGAGCGAATATTGGTGGAATAACTCGGCCAAAGCGAGGTTCAGGCCAAGGCAACGATTTAGCTTGGTTATCCCGTTGATAATCATATAGGTGTTGGTTGATAACTAAGTGGGGCATAGCCTGGTTTGTCTAAAGAACTTGCAAATTAATGGTTGGACTGGGAACTGAAGTCCCCCCTCTACGATGGACACCACGGTGAAAGGAACAAAACCTGGGTTGCCCCATGGCATGGTGTCTAGCTCGGGCAAGGAAAGGTGGACGTCGTCTGGTATGTGGTAATCCCTTCGGAATTCGACCATGGCACCAGGCGAGTTCACCAGGAAGCGGTATTTGCCTATTATCTTAAATTACTATGTTAAAAAAGTTTACGTGGCAGCCTAGCACAGCGCTGATGTGGACTTTCGTTGGCTTGGTTGAGCAAAAGAACCCAGGGGCAAAGTGCAAGGTGTGCCTAGCAAACCTAGTCAAGTCTGCAAAGTGGAAATAAAAATGTGTTATGCCCAGGTGATAAACTGGGCTAAGTAAATAGTCAATGCTAAACAAGCCTAGCTCGGCATTGGGGGTTCACGTGCCATGCTTAGTTTGGCCAGGGAACATAATCGGCTCAAGGTTTTAGATGGTCCTAAACCGAGGTCATTTCAATCCGGTTTAGAGGGAAGGGCAGGATTATAGCCCGGTTTTTTAGCAAGGCATTTCTAGTCCAGTCAAAAGCAAGCCTAAAGGTTGCAAACAAGTTCTTATTTTGGTTGTAGTATGATTTTGGATAAAAAAAAAACCCGGTTCTAGACTGGTTCAAGTTCCAGTCAATGATGGTGTTTAGGAAGTGGGTTTTTATGTAGATTTTATTAGATGTAGGATATTATTGAATAAAAAATTTTTTGTGTTTGGGAAGATAGTTGGGTTTTTTTGTGGTTGGATGTGATGTTTGTGAGAGAAAAAGTGAAATGGTTATGGGGTTGGATGTGATATTTTGTTTGGATGTGTTTTTTTTTGGTTTTGCAAAATTTTTGTCTTTTAGTGGAAAAAATGAGAAAAAACCCAACTCATTTTCTTCCCAAACACCACCAATGTGTTTTCAGGTTTGAGCATGAAACTTTGAGCTTTGTTTTGACATTGGTTTACTCTTTAGTGTATATAACACGCATATCTAGGCCAAGTTTGGGAACTTATAAAAAAGTCAAAAAGTCAAAAAGTTACTCAAAAAGTTAAAAAGTTAACACTATTCACCAAAAGTCAACAATTACGGCTGCACAACTCCAAATTCAAAATTTTCCCTACAAATCAATTTTTACAATTTTTTATTACACATTTTTCCATAAAAAGTCAAAAAGTTAATCCAAACATCCATATTTTCAACCTCAAATTTTAAGTCCAAAAAGATAAAAAGTACACTTATTTAGGACACCCCAAACAACCCCTATGTTAAAATGCTATTCTTTAGAAATAAACAGAAGTATATCAGTAGAAAAGAGAAAAAGGCATGGGCAACTTACAGATTTAGGGCATGAAAACAAAATCCAATCAACAAAAGGAGCACCAGCAAAAAGGCAAGCGAGACAAGCGATTTAGATGCTTGGGTTAGGACTTGAGCGTAGGAGGTGCAGATTTGAAACTTAAAGTGCGAGGGTTTGCAAGAGAGAAGATGAACAGTGAGGGCGATTGTTCAAAGAAAAATGAGTTTTATATGACATGGAAGCAAAACGGCGGGACTTTTCAAAATTTATTGGCAGTGTTTTGACTGTTGTCACAGTGAGTGGGGGCAATCAACGCGTGCCACGTGTCCCAGTGAGGACACGATGTTAGGAGCGTAAAAAGACAAGATGTACAACCGGCGCAATTTTTTGAAACTGAGCGAAATTTGAGCTCGGTCAGTATGAGTATTTATGCTCGGTTTGACTGGATGGTTTGGGGGTTTGGTTGACATCGACTTTGACAGCTTGGTCAAAACTGGATAATCCCAAACATGCTGCGCAGATGGAGTTAATGGACAATTGAGAGGATAATTTATGTGAATAGTTTGGGCCGAGCTAAGTCCATTTATCTTAGACATTGGGCCGAACTATGGGCCGAAGTATATGTTTGGATAACATGGTTGTGGATCATCTAGGCATCAAGTCTGTTAGAGATGGGCTGCCAGGGGCCTGACCTAGCTA
Organism: Camellia granthamiana; assembly: GCA_036172215.1. NCBI lineage: Eukaryota > Viridiplantae > Streptophyta > Magnoliopsida > Ericales > Theaceae > Camellia > Camellia granthamiana. Next base: position 100,225 of record JAXFYN010000022.1, on the reverse strand, counting down.
TCCCAGGCTAAACCCCGTAGAGGACCGAGGTGTTAGTATAAAGGAGGGCCGAGCTAAGGGTATCTCCGTAGGGTGCCATCTCACAGTTAGGACTACCACGGTGCTGCCTAAAGCAGCACCGAGCTGTGTAAGCTCGGTTGAGAGTGGTACTAGCCGAGGTAAGAGTTGTAACCATCTCACTTGGTTGGCAGTGAATAAAGTGTTATCAGGATAGGCATTATCCTTGAGAGTGTGATTTCTATGAGGACTCTGCTATGGAGAGTTAGAATCCTACTAGGATTGTGTCAGGCGGAATCTATAAAAGCTCATGACAGGACCTATGCACAAGTTTGACTATTCTTACTCTCAAATATATAGAGTTTTTGTATCTACTGTCTACTTGCTAACTTAGGCATCAGAGAGGTTTTCAGCACATACCCGCCGGCTAGCTCACGTTTGTGTTTTCAGGTAGTAAGGCGATGACGTTTGGAAGAGTGCAAACTTAATCAACAAGATTATACGAGAAGATTATTTCATGCTAGTACAATAAGTATAAAAATAAAAATAAGAAATTTGATGTAGCTAAAGATACATATGGTATAGAATGTGTATTATAGAATTCTCATTAAAAATAAAAACTTGTATGGTGCTCCAAAATATTTTGTGTTTGTATTTTGACCAATATGCAAGGTGTCCTTTATTAATGGAGTAAACTACCAATAAGTCCTATTAGCTGGACTTATTTCTCATAAAATCTTATTGAAAATGAATTCTAGTAAAATTGTTGTTAAAAATAATTTTTTGTGACAATTTTTTACACACGTTACTAAAATTTGACAATTAGTGACTTTTTTGTCACGGTTTTTATAAATTGTTCCTAAAACTTATAATTAGTGATATTTTTCTGTGATGAATTTTTCAAATTGTCGCTGAAAGTAAAAAAATAGTAAACTCTTTTGTGACAATTTTTTAAACTATCACTAAAACTTATAATTAGTGACATTTTTTATAACAACTTTCAAACTGTTACTGAAAATTAACAATTAGTGACGCTTTTTCATATTATTTGGTAAAAAATACTATTAATTTTCATAAGAACTATTAGATAATAAATTCATCTATTAAGACCTATAAATAAGTCCATTTTAATAATAAGCTTGGAGTCTATTGCTCTAGGAGCCTATAATAACTTTTCGTGAAGTGGATTTATTTTTGTGGTAATCCAAGTCGCACCAAATATAAATCTATACTGTATATTAAAATTATAGACAATTTTTTTTATGTACGACAACTAAAGGTGACAATTTTTTTTTTTTTTTCTTTTCATTTGTGTTGCTTACATTTTATTTTAATAAAAAATTTTACTTGAATCTTATATCATCACTATAATTTGAACAATTCATTAGAGCTCAAGGACTATTTAGATGGAATGTATTTGATGGCAGCTCAATTTGATTATCCACCGGAATAGCCAGTGACAGCGATATGTGGCGGCATTGACTGAGCATCTCAAGGAATTGATATTTTTAGCCGGACATTTGCCGGGTCGTTGCTAATGTCGGAAACAGGTCATGTTATATTAATCAGGACAATTATTGTACTCAACGATATGAGGGTCGGGCTTGGGAGGGTTGGGATTGGCAAGTAAGTTCACATGTATCTCTTAGGCAAGGATTGACAGTGCATTAATTCAGTTTTACCCAAGAAAATCAAGCAAATTGTGTGAAGTTCTAACGCTTTGAAAATTCTAAGGTGCTTTTGGAACAATGAGAGAAGAAAGAAATTGAATATTAGAATTAACAATTTTAAGGCATTTATCAATTTTCTAATGTTTTAATTTAGTTCTTCCGTTTAAATTGGAAGTTAAAATTAACAATTTTAAGACACTTATTAATTTTTTGATGTATACACATTGACAAAATTGACAAAAATTTAGACAGAATAACCCAAGATTTAAAGTATAAGAACTATGTTCAAATTAAAATCACACAAACAAAAGCGAAATGCGAGTCAAATTATAAGACGGAAAAGTGTAATTAACACTTAATTAAAAGTATGAATATTCAAATCTAGAATACTTTTTATTTTTCTAAAAAAAAATTATGAAAGTGAAAAAATTTCAATCTGAAAATTGTAAATGTAGAAGTTGAAAATTTTCACACTTCCAAATATTTAATATATATATATATATGAACTTTCAACCCAAAAAAAAAAAAAAGTCTATTACAAAATAATTCCAAACATATATGACTTATCGGATCACGAGTACTTTCATAAGATAAGATTTACAACTAAACAAGTTCTTATAAAAGATTTTTTGTTAATTTTCTCTTCAAGTTAAACCAACTATAATAAAATGTTTTAAGGGCAATTTTAATACAATGAAAAATTGGCAAAGCTTTCTTTCTTTTTCCATGCAGACAATTCATTATTGTGGCATTCACTTTCTTTTGTGTACTTAATGTAATCGTGTGGTCTTTAATTAATTGTCTAATTCAAGATTATTTGATTTATATATATGTAGAGATGTAGTGAGATGGTAATGCCCATAGGCCGAGGTAGCAACGATACTATGTTTTTTGCGCAACCTTTCGATCTAAATAGTTTCACTGAGTATTGCCAATATAGTTATGGAGGGCATGTTAGTGGTTTTCATTAATCTCTATTTAATTTAATTTAATTTACTACCATTTTCTAAGCATAATTGGATTCTTGTGTAAATTTAATTTTTCGGTTCTATTTGTATTTATGGAATTTTTTTATTTGATTCATACAAAATTTATTACAATTGTACTAATAATAAAAATTAAATACAATATATAATAATTAATACAAATAAACTCTCAAAATGATAGAGAAAGTCCTAAATAAATATGTGGAAATAAGAATCACACTCAAGTGAAAAAGATCCCACATTTAGGGTAAACTACCAATAGATTCTAATAGTTGAACTTAATTCTCATCAAGTCTTATTGAAAATAAATCTTGGTAAAATTGTCGCTAAAAATAATTTTTTTTTGTGACAATTTTTGTATATGTCACTAAAAATTGATAATTAATGACTTTTTGTCATGATTTTTATAAATTGGCGCTAAAACTTACAATTAGTGACATTTTTTATGACAAATTTTTCTCATAGGACCTATTAAGTCTACTTATTACGACCTACACGTAAGTACTCCTAAAGATAATGGAATACTCATATTAATAAATAAAAAATGTTATACATAAAAAAGAGTTTTTTGTTTTTAATTACTATACACAAATACATGTGTTTCACTTATACATTATATTTATTAATATAGACTCCAGAACTCCATGTCTAGGATTTGTACAAATCTATTTATAAACATTTTGGACTCATTACTTGTGTCTAATAATTAAAAAACAATTGATAAAAATTTAATTATGTATTGGCCACTATTGACCGCCACAATTTTATACGATGGATTCTATGGCAGATTTTATGATTGGTTATGTGACTCTAGAATTAACAAGAAGATTAATGATTCGTCTACTGAATTTGTTTAGTTCGAATTTGTCCAAATAAATCTTTTCCTAGGAAGAGACTTCAGACTAAACAAATTCGATGGATGTAGCGATGGTATGGTAAAAAATGTCAAAGTGAATGAACGATCCATATTTAGTTCTTAAATGGTGGGATCTATATTTACATTTTCTGAATAAGTTTTTGGTACAAAATTAGGAGTGTAGTTTATGTAGAGTAAGTACCTCTATGTAAACTGGGAGAGCTTTGAAACTAGGGCCATTTTCAGGGAGAAACCCTGTGTATTCTACATCAATATCTAATCCATCCTCTTCCCCAAGATAAACAAAGATTGGAGCACTTGAATTGCCACCACCCCAATACTTAGAATTCATTGCATATCTTTGGTTGAATGTGGTATAGCTTTCAGGATTGTAGTTGAAGTGGTCTAGTGTATGGTTGTAAAAATAGATTTTGAAGCCATCCCAAGCAGAGGAAGTGTCTCTGAGGATTGTTTGGCGGTGAACACCCAGGATTGTTTGGTGGTGAACACCGAGCCTCCGAATATTATGTGGTGTAGCAGAAATAGAGATTAAGAGGATTAGAAGAGAGATTTGAAGCCATTGTGATGAAAATGCAAGAAAGTTCATGGGAAAAGTAGTAGGAAAATTTTCTGGGTTCTGTTTGGGCATTTAAGGTTTGTTAGAAGTACACACTTTATAGTAAGAGTGTTCGTGGATCGGATTGGGTCAGGTATTCTCTTATTTGTCATCCATTGAAACTTAGGTGGATTGAAAAAAATCAATCTGCATCCGTCTGCTTAGTTAACGGATACAGATTGAGCGAATTGTGGGGGTTGACATGTGAATGCAGATCAATTTGACAATTTGGACTTTGCTATTTTATATATATATTTTTTTGAAACTATTTTAGAGTAATTTTTTACTATTTTGGGTCTTATTGGAGTCAAAAATTTTATTCTTCTTCATTTTTTATAATTAAAAAAAAAAACTTTCATATTTCATACGTAACTAATATTATTACTAAATAAAATGTTTTTGTTTTAACATTTAAAGCACAAAAATATGACACCATTTTCTTGAGGGGGTTATCGGATTGGGTTAAGTCGAGTGACGTCTCATTCACATCCGTCTACCTACACTATCAAAATCGCTTAAAAAGCAGATGAATTGGGCTGGATTGATCAATCTTGGTGGATAGGTGGGGGTCTGTGAGCACCTACTTTATAGTATCCAAAAAAGCTATGATCCTAGAAAAATGTTCAGAAAGTTACCATAATTTTTTGATCAATGATGTATATTGAAAGTTAGGGTTGTGGGCCACACTTAGGGTCGGTCTTGACATTTTGAGTTTACAAGGCAAACTCAGGAAAGAGTAATACTTGAGACTTATAAATTGCATTTCTAAATTTATCTATAATGATATGATAAGAGAGGTAGGCTCTATACACAATTGAATATATGATAAATCAAAGTTGACATGTATCTTACCATATTATTGTGGATCAAATTGTAAAAGATTTTTTGTGGGCATTAAACATTTTCCCCCCAGAAAATAAGGCCCAACTTTCATATATAATTTTAAAAATATATATTACTAAAATAGTAACAATATTTAATTTATTTTTATTTATTTTGGTTAGTACCTACACAAAATTTGTTGTATATATAAAAACTAAAATTATTATCCTTCAAAATCACTTCAAATATTAACTGAAAATTTCAATTTTAAATTATTGAATTAGTAAGTGAATCAATCATAATTTATTTTTCACAATAGTTATAATATTATATTTCCTGAACAATTTCATATGATTTTTATAGTTCATATAAATTATAAATCATAGTCATTGAGATTGACATAAAACATAACTATTGAGATAAATATTGAATATTTTTGATTGCTAACATTATTAATTTATTCATATTTTTTCCTCACGTAATAGATTGAATTGTAAATTTTAATTTATTTTAACATTTTAAAAAAATTATTTCTCCAGAAATTATTGTAACTGGTAAATAATTCATATATTTGGCAAACAACTATCAATTACTTTTAAATAATTCACCAATTCAATTGTTTTCTTTATATAAAAAAAAAATGTAAAACTTTATTCTTAAAAAATACTATAATGTGGTGTTGGTTCACTCAGATAAAATTGAACGGAGTATAATAGAATGACAATTTTTTAATTTATTTATAGAATGACTATTTCCCTCACAATGGTCAATGAAAATTTTCATTTGTAATATTTTTTAGTAAACCAAAAGTGACGATAGACATTATGATGAAATGATTATTTAATTCAATTTCATTTCAAATATAACTTAAGACTAAAATAATTGTTGGTGGGAGTAGGGTGCAAACCATTGTTGGTAATTCACAATGAGAGGTTTAAAACTTAACCAAACTGAAATTTAAATTCACTCAAAATAATTCTGAGGAAAAACATACAAACAGAGCGCTCTTCATTTCTTTCTTCCACACTCTAAAACCTTACAATAACATAGCTATATATAGATAAAAACATATAATGTGAACGCATTTATTGCAAGTACAGCTATTAGTATGAAATCATTTAATGCGTATTCGACTATCAACCAACGCATTGAATGCAATAACCAACGCATTAAATTTCAGCCTCCATTTTTTTACAAACAATCAAGATTACTTCACAACATCCCCCCTTAATCTTGATTCTCCATGTGGCTTCATCCCGAGCATTATCTTCATTCTGTTGAACAGATCATTTTTCAAGGGCTTCGTGAAAATATCTGCAAAGCTAATCTTGAGATTTGCAAGGAAATAATTCCATCTCTTTATTTTTCACATGCTCTCGGATGAAATGATAGCGGGTGTCAATATGCTTACTTCTTTCATGATAAACTGGGTTCTTTGCCAATGCAATTGCTGAGCGATTATCAACATAGATCTCAATGGGTTTTTCTTGTGGAAATCCCTAATGCTTCAGCATGTTCCGTAACCATATTGCATGGCACACAATTGAGTTGGCTGCAACATACTCAGCTTCACAAGTTGATAATGTCAGAATGGCTTGCTTCTTGGACGACCATGTGAAAGCCGTATCTCCCATAAAGAAAGTAAATCCCGTAGTACTTTTCTGTTCATCCAAGTCACGTCCCCAGTCGCTATCTGAGTAGCCAACAAAACTGAAAGTTGGTTTATAGAATAAACCATCATCAACTATACCTTTGATGTAGCGAAGAATCCTCTTTGCTGCATAAAGGTGTGACTGATCCGGTGTTTCCATATATTTGCTAATCAGTCCTACTCCATAGAGTATGTCTGGCCTGGTGCAAGTAAGATAGCAAAGACTTCCAACTAGGCTCTTGAAATAAGTTGAATCCACATCACCTGCCTTCGTATCTTTTCTGAGCTCTACTCCACTGTCTACAAGAGTGTTCACTGGATTGCAATTCTCCATTCCATATCTCTTGAGAATTTCCTTGGCATAGCCACTTTGGGAAATAAAAATTTCATCTTTTCTTTATGCCACTTCAATGCCGAGAAAATGAGCCATCAATCCAATATCTGTCATTTCAAATTCTTGGACCATGCTTCTTTTAAAGTCTTTGAACATGGCTGGATTGTTTCTGGTGAAAATTAGATCATCAACATAAAGACAAGCAAGCAACATGCTTCCATCAGCTTCCTTCTTCAAATATAGTGCGTGCTCATATGGACATTTTTCAAAATCATTGTCATGAAAATACTGATCAATTCTAGTATTCCATGCACGTGGAGCTTGCTTCAATCTATAAAGCGCCTTCTTCAATTTGTACACTTTGTCCTCGTGCCCATTCTGAACATACCCCGAAGGTTGTTCAATATAGATTTCTTCTTCAAGGAAACCATTAAGAAATGCAGATTTCACATCAAGTTGATAAATCTGCCACTTGTGTTGGGCAGCCAAAGAAATCATTAGCCTGATAGTCTCCAACCGGGCAACTGGAGCAAACACCTCTCCATAGTCAATTTCAGCTCTCTGCTTGTAACCTTTTGCCACTAATCTTGCCTTGTAGTGTTGCACTTCGCCTTGTGCATTTCTCTTTGTCTTGTATACCCATTTCACTCCAATGGGTTTGTGCCCTTCCGGTAGACTGGTAAGCTTCCATGTGTCATTTTTCTCAATGGTATGAATTTCTTCATCCATTGCTTTCTTCCATTTATCTTCTTGGATGGCTTCTGAGAAGGTAAGTGGATCACTATCTGCGAGTAAGCAGAACAAATTCAAATCTACTTCTTCTGTAGCTTCATATATCTCCTGCAAATTTCTCATTCGTCTTAGTTGTTTGAAAAAACTATCATCTGATGATGCTGATGATGATGATGATGATACATCACTTCTGTGAGAAACTAGCGATCTAGGTGCAGGTATTCTATGTGAACGAGTTTGTGGCTCATCTTGAACTTCTCTTGTAATTTCAACTGGAGCTTTTGATGTTTCATCTTCAAGAATGAGTTATGTATCTTTAACAAATCCATCTTGATTCCAGTTCCAAACTTCTTCTTCTTCAAATATCACATCTCTACTCATGATCACCTTTCTGGTAATGGGATTATACAACTTGTATCCCATTGTTCTATCTCCATATCTGACAAGGACATATTTTTCTTCCTTATCATCGAGCTTGGTTCTTTTTGCTTCTGGAATCTTGGTGTACGCAACACACCCAAATATTCTGAGATGGTTGACACTTGGCTTATGTGAACTCCAAGCTTCTTCTGGAGTCATAGAATGAAGGGTCCTGGTTGGGCATCTATTTAGTAGATACATAGCACATGATACGGCTTTAGCCCAAAATTGCTTGGGTAGTCCCTTTCCTTCTAACATGCTTCTTGCCATATCTAAGATTGTGCGATTCTTTCTTTCAACAACACCATTTAGTTGTGGCGTATAGGATGGTGTTGTTTGATGCTTGATTCCATGCTCTTTGCAATAATTCTCGAAAGCATCTGATGTATATTCTCCACCTTGATCTGATCACAATGTCTTGATGTAGTAGCCGCTTTGCTTCTCTACAAAAGCTTTGAATTCTTTGAAGATACTGAACACCTCCGACTTTCTTTTAAGAAAATACACACATGTCTTCCGGCTATAATCATCGATGAAGGTGAGAAAATATCTATTTTGTTCATTTGACATTGGCTTCAATGGACCACACACATCAGTGTGCACTAGCTCCAACGGCTTTGTTGCTCTCCATTTCACTTATTTGCCAAAGCTAGTTCTGTGATGCTTGCCAAGAATGTAACTTTCATAGACTTCATTAGTATGTGCAATATGAGGGAGCCCTTTCACCATATTCTTGCTTAACAACAGCTTCAAGCTTCCAAAGTTGAGATGTCCAAACCTCAAATGCCATAGCCAGTCTTTGTCTTTGATGATGGCATTTAAACACTTTGCAGCATCATGTTGGATGTTCAATGCAAACATCCGATTCTTGGACATTCTCACCCGAGCGATCAAATTACCATTATTGTCTTTGATGGTAAGATGACAATCTTTCATGCTGATGTCGTATCCTTTCTCTAAAAGTTGTCCCATACTCAAAATGTTGTTCTTCATGGCAGGAACATAATAAACATTGGAGATGTAATCATGATCTCTATTCTTGAGCTTAATCAGAATATTACCTCTTCTTTTCACTAGAGTCTTTAAAGAATCACCAAATGAGACTTGTGCTTGTACAGTCTTGTCAAGCTCAATGAACAACTCTCTTTTACCACACAAGTGATTGCTGGCTCCCGAATGTAGATACCAAACATTGTGTTTTTAGTGTCTCCATGGTGAACAAACAGGACTGTAGGTCTAACTTTGTTTGTTTCCTCCTTGTCAAAATTTGCTTGCTCTCCGGCTTCTGCTATTGTTCTACTTTGGCATTCATTGCTGTAATGCCCGAACTTGTGGCATTGGTAGCACTGAACATTGCTTTTGTTAACTCCTGTTCGGTTGTTATAACCACCTCCTCTACCTCTTTCTCTTCCTCTTGGAGCAAAGTGTGGTTGACTTCTTCCTCCTCTAGCCACTACAACAAAAATATATTTTAGTGGCACTACACTAGTGGCATATTTTTAGAAAATGCCACAAAAAATGATATTTAGTGGCACGTTTTTGAAAAATGCCACACAACGACAAACATAAAAAGCTCTAGTGACATTTCAATGAACAAGTGTCACAAAACTACAACAAAAACATACTTTAGTGGCACTACACTAGTGGCATATTTTTAGAAAATGCCACAAAAATGATATTTAGTGGCACGTTTTTGAAAAATGCCACAAAACGACAAACATAAAAAGCTCTAGTGACATTTCAATGAACAAGTGTCACAAAACTACAACAAAAACACACTTTAGTGACACTATACTAGTGGCATGTTTTTAGAAAATGCCACAAAAATAATTTTTGGTGACACATTTAGATAAATGCCACAAAACCACAAACATATAAGGCTCTAGTGGCATTTTAATAAAGAAATGTCACATCAATTTTATGGCATTTTATAAAATAATGACACAAAAAATTATGTTCGTGACATTTACCAACAGATGCCACTAAACTTTAGTAGCAATGGCATTTTTTAAAAAATGTCAGGACACTAGGTAGGTGCAAATTACTTTTTATGGCACTTAGGTGAAAAGTTTCATAAACAAATATTTTATAACATTTTGAAAAATGCCACTAAGTCAAAAACTTTCCAAGCTTATAATGGCATTTTTGAAAAAACAAAAAATGCCAATATATTTTTAAAATTTTTAGAATGCAGTAAATGATTATAAATAAATAAATTAAACTCAATATACATTACAGGAAAAAGCATATTCGGCGACTAAATTTCCTGACCAAAAAAAAATTTGGTCGCTGAAAGTATAGCTTTCAGCAACCAAAACAGCATTAGTAGCCAAAAGTAAAGCTTTTTGGCGACTAAACAATTTTAGTAGCCAATGGTCTACAATTGGCGACCAAAACTAAGTTTGGTCGCTGATTATATGGGTTTTAGTGACAAAAAAAATTTTAGTAGTCTAAAGTAAAGCTTTTTGGTGACTAAAAAAATTTCGTAGCCAAAAGTCTACAATTGGCGACTAAAAATAAGTTTGGTCACTGATTATATAGGTTTTACCGACTAAAAAAATTTTAGTAGCCAAAAGTAAAGTTTTTTGGTGACTAAAAAAATTTTAATAACCAAAAGTCTACAATTGGCTACTAAAAAATAAGTTTAGTCGTCAAAAGTGGTTATTTTTCGCGCGGGAGAACTAAAATCCTAAGGTGGGAATTAAATTTTTTGGCGACCAAAATTTTGGTAGCTAAAAGTGCATCTTCGGTGACCAAATCCGATTTTGGTCGGCAAAAGTTAAGTTTTTTAGCAACTAAAAAATAATTAGTAGCCAAAAGTATAGAATTGGCGACTAAAAAATATTTTTAGTCGCCAAAAGTGGTCCTTTTTTATTGTGCTAGTAAATAGTTTATTTTACATAAATTATGTTCAATAAAATAATTATGTTTATACATATACTTTTATATTAATATAGATGTATGTACTATATAAATAATATATGTTGCATACATAATCATATGGTGCTATAGAGGTGTAGTGGGAACAGTGTTGTGTATAAGGTTTATGGTGCGGGAGGTTGGCGGTTCGAGTCTCTGCAAGAGCGGATCAAATTGTTCTACAATGAATTATCGTCACGAATGACACTTGATAGCGTCACGAATAGTGCCTACCATGACATTAAAGTGTCACTGAAAGGTTTTAGTCTTGATGGTGTAATGACACTTATAAGTGTCACTAACTCTTTTTTTAATGGCGCTTGATAGTGCCACAAATAATATCTACCATGACATTAAAATGTCATTGAAAGTTTTTAGCCATGATGGTGCAGTGGCACTTGCAAGTATCTACCGTGGCACCGATAGAAGTGGCACTTGCTCAAAATGCCACAAGACCAAAAAATGTCATTAGAAGAATAGTTTTGTGGCACTTTCAAATGTCACTAAACTAAGAAAATGTTGTAGTGAGCTGGACCTCTTCCACCTCTTCCTCGAAAACCAAAACTTCCACTACTACAAAAATAGTTAAAGATCACACTTTGACAAAAAAAAAAAAGATCTCACTTTTATTAGAAGTGTGATAAAAAAAAATTAGATTGATATTTTAATCACACTTAATTTGATTGAGTGTGATAATATTTATTTTTTATGTCACTTTTCAATTAAGTGTGATTATATATATATATTTTTAATCACACCTTCTAATTAAAGTGTGATTATATATACACTACTACTTTTTAATCACACTTTTTAAACAAGTGTGATTATATATATATTTTTTAATCACACATTCTCATTAAAGTGTGATTATTTATCTATTTTTTAATCACACCTTCTAATTAAAGTATGATTATATATACTACTACTTTTTAATCACACTTTTTAAATAGGTGTGATTACATAGATATTTTTTAACCACACATTCTAATTAAAGTGTGATTATTTATATATTTTTTAATCACACCTTCTAATTAAAGTGTGATTATATATACACTACTACTTTTTAATCACACTTTTTAAATAGGTGTGATTATATAGATATTTTTTAACCACACATTCTAATTAAAGTGTGATTATTTATATATTTTTTAATCACACCTTCTAATTAAAGTGTGATTATATATAACTACTACTTTTTAATCACACTTTTTAAATTGGTGTGATTATATAGATATTTTTTAACCACACATTCTAATTAAAGTGTGATTATTTATATATTTTTTAATCACACCTTCTAATTAAAGTGTGATGGTATATACACTACTACTTTTTAATCACATTTTTTAAATAAGTGTGATTATATAGATATTTTTTAACCACACATTCTAATTAAAGTGTGATTATTTATATATTTTTTAATCACACCTTCTAATTAAAGTGTGATGGTATATACACTACTACTTTTTAATCACACTTTTTAAATAAGTGTGATTATATATATATTTTTTAATCACACATTTTAATTAAAGTGTGATTATATATACATTACTACTTTTTAATCACAAAATAGGTGTGATTGTATAAAATATTTCAATTTGATTTTTATATAAAATATACTATTCCCAAATCCGCGCCTCTATTCTACCCATGAATGATAGAGACGACTCACTACTAGAAAATGAGGCTTTAGATACGGAACTTTTTCGCCCATTTTTTCATCTTTCTATCTCTCTGTCTCTGTCTCTCTTCTCTCTCTCTCTCTCTCACTCATCACTCTTCTCTGTCTGTCTATCTGTCTCTCTCTCTCTCTCTTTCTCTCCGTGTCTCTCGTCCATCTCTCTTCTGTCTATCTCTCTCATCTCTCTTCTCTCTCTGTCACTCTTCTCTATCTCTCTTCTCTTTATCTCTCTCACTCATCTTTCTCTGTCTCTCTCTCGTTTATCTATTTTCGCTATTTTTTTCTCTCCCTCTCTCTTTGTCTATATCTTTTCACCCATTTTTTCATCTTCCTCTCTCTCTTCTCTTTCTCTCTCTTACTCATCACTCTTTTCTTTCTGTCTATCTGTCTCTCTCTCTCTCTCTGTGTCTCTCACTCATCTATCTCTTCTTTCATCTCTTTTCTCTCTCTGTCTCTTTCGCTCATCTCTCTTCTCTCTATCTCTCTCATATCTCTCTGTCTCTCTCGCTCATCTCTCTTTTCTCTCTCTCTCGTTCATCTCTCTTCTCTCTATCTCTCTCTCGTTCATCTCTCTTCTCTCTCTGTTTTTTTTTCTGTCTCTCACTCTCTATCTTTTTGTTCCTCTCTCTCTCTTCTCTTTCTCTCTCTCTTTCTCTCCCACTGTGTTCGCGTTGCTCACTCTCTCCCTTCTGTCTTCTCTATTTACTGAGCTCCCTCTCGATTTATCTATCCACTACAAGAAAATGCACTTTTAGCGACCACTTTGTCTCTCTCTCGCTCATTACTCTGTCTTTGTCTCTCTCTCTCTCTCTCTCTCTCTCTCTCTCTCTCTTTCTTTCCTCTATCTGTCTCTCACTCATTTTTCTCTCTCTCACCACCCATCTCCTTTACCACCTTCACCACTACTGCAAACGCCATTCCATTACCACTATTACTACCACTGTCGCCACTTCACCTCTACGACTACCATTGCTACTACCATTGCCACAACTACCACTACTGTCACTATTACTACCATTATCTCTCCTTCACCCTTGCCACTTCATTTACTCTACCACTACCACAACTTCACCACTAATCTCCTTCGCCACCACTACCACCACCACCATCATCTCTTATCCACCACCTTCACCACTACTGCCACTACTACTACCATTACCTCTCATTCACTCTTGCCACTTCATCTACTCTACCACTACCACAACTTCACCACTAATCTCCTTCGCCGCTACCACGACCACCACCATCATCTCTTATCCACCACCTTCACCACTACTGCCACTCTCTATCCTCTACAAAAAAAAAAAATTCATTAACTACAAAAAAATATATATGTTAACAAAAAATATTTTTTTTTTGACGACGGCAACTCCCGTCGCAAAAAAAAAAAAAAAAAAAAAGAAAGTTAAACGACATTATTTTGTTATTTAAATTTCATTTCTGACAAATTTTTTTTTTTTTTATTCTCGCCCGTTTTTGTTTTCCATTCCCGCTCTATTCTCTCTCTCTATCTCTTCTATCCGTCTCTCACTCATCTCTCTCTCTCTCACCACCTATCTCCTCTACCACCTTCACCGCTACTGCAAACGTCATTCCACCACCACCACTACTTCCACTGTCGCCACTTCACCTCTACGACTACCATCGCCACCACTCCACTACCACCACTACCACTACTACCACTACTACTACCATTACCTCTCCTTCACCCCTGCCACTCTATCTACACTACCACTACCACAACTTCACCACTAATATTTTTCGCCATCACCACCACCACCACCATTATCTCGTATCCACCACCTCCATCACTAATGTCGCTCCCTTTCCTCTACCACAAAAAAATAGTTTATGATTTTTACTAACAAAAAAAAATAGGCCGTAGAAAAATATTTTTCATTGACCACAGAAAATAAACTTTTATTTTAGTGGAAAATATTTTTTATTAAAATATTACCCCTACTTCTACCAAATAAAAAATAATAATAATATTTTTTTAATTAAAATAAAAATGAAACAAATAAATTTTCAATCTTAGTAACTAAAAAAAAATGAAATTTTTTTCATTAACTACAAAAAAAATTTATTTTAACAAAAAATAAATTTTTTTAGCGACAAAAAAAAAAAAAGAATTAAACGGTATTATTTTATTGTTTAAATTTTATTTGTGACCCAAAAAAAAAAAAGATTTTAATTTTTTTATCCACCCCCCGTCTCCCTCTTTTTTTTTTTTCATTCCCGCTTTTTTTTTTTGCCATTCCCCACCCGGGGGCCCAAAACCAAAATCCCTAATCTCAACATCACTGTCTCTCTTACTCTCTCGTTTCTGCACCGATCACTCTCTCACTCTCTCGTTGTTCATCTCATCGCACCGATCATCATCGCACAGCCGATCTACTCACAGGTAAACTCTCTCTCTCAATCTCTGTCTCTCTCTCTCCCGATCATTGATTTTTTTTGTTTTATATATATATATATCTCTGATCTGACCTAATCGGCTCCCTCACTCTCTCATCTCATCAGTCTCACACTCACTCTCTGGTTTTGCATCTCTGCACCGATCGACTAACACACAGGTAAATATGAATCTGTCTGTTAATCTGTGTTTGTTTTGGCACACCGATCGACTCTCACACTCACTCTCTGTGTTTGTTTTGGCCTCTATTTGGAATGTAAATATGAATCTGTTATTAATCTGTAAATATGAATCTGTTTTGGCCTCTATTTGGAATGTAAATATGAATCTGTTTTGATCTTAGTTGTGTCTTAGTTGAATCTCTTTGTTTTATTAATTGTGTTGTGTCTGTTATTAAATCTGAAATCAGAAAAAATAGGTGGAATAATTTTGGTCTCTAATTGTGGAATTCAGATTGTGTCTGTTATTGAATCTGTTTTGGCATCTAATTGTGTCTATTATTAATTGTTTTGTTTGGAATTCAGATTGACCAACTAGGTGGAATTCAGAAAAAAATAGGTGGAATAATTTTGGTATGAATCTGTCTGTTAATTTTGGTATGAATTTAATAATAGGTGGAATAATCTGTATGAATCTGTCTATTATTAAATGTTTAAGAAAGTCCTCGCCAATAGTGATGAAAATAACAGAGAAAAGTAGTATCCAGAACAGAATTGATAAATGCTGACTGACTAAAACGATTGAGTAAGCACTCCATAAGTTGAAGAAAAACCTGCAACATGATTAACTATAGTTAGAAAACTATTTTGTTGAGTGCTTTCATATTTAAAACATTTAGGGAAATTTGACCACTGACTTTTAGAATACTTGATCACTGATGGCTCCCAAAAAAAATAAGTTCATTATATATTTGGAAAGACAATGAACAGGCCAAATCTTAGTGGATTTGTTGCCCTCCATGTCATATTGGTCATGAAAAAGTCACGCAATGTTCAAATAAGTATTACCAGCCCAGATTAGAGGCTTATATCAAACTCCAGCTACCTTCCTCAATTTCCAATCTTCCTCTGCTTGAATTTGCTATATTTTTTTTATTTCTCTATTTTTTTGTTTTGAATTTCCTATAGTTTGAATTTTGAAAAAAATATTACACGGAAATGCTGATTTTGTACTCATCTTCATTCTTCCACACAAGGTTTTGTGACCAGAGATCAGTCATTTAGCAATTCAAGCCTACAGTAAAGAAACTAGTCTCAGAGTTGGGCAACTTGGTAAGCAAATAAATTTTCTTTTATGATTTTGCTTCAGCTGAACACTCACTACCCAGTTAATTTCATGAATCTGTGTCTGTTAGTCTGTGTCTGTTTACATTCAAACTGAATCTGTGTCTGTTTACATTCAAACTGAATCTGTTTACATTCAATCTGTTTAATTGAATCTGTGACTGTATTTTATATTTTATTAATATTTTATTATTGAATCTGTTTAATATTTTATTAATCTGAATCTGTTTAAAGGAATTCAATATTTTATTAAAAAGGTCCAAAATAAAGATTGACAAAATAGGAGAAAAAAAGGTTTAGAAATGGACTATAATTGCTATAATTGCTTTAATTGCTTTAATTTTGCTCTGTTATGTTATTTGTTTATTTTTCACGTTTGTTCCACAAGTTTGGTCATAAAAGAGAGATCTTCATTTTACAATTTTGACTAGTGTTTTTGGTGTCTTGTATCAAATAAAATGAACTTGAGATTTCAATGGCATTGTTTGGTATTGTTTGGTTTTGCTACTTTGGAATCTGATTTTCATAATTTTGCTTATGTTTGGTGTAATATGGAATGAAATGGACTATAATTGCTATAATTGCTTTAATTTTGCTTATGTTTGGTGTTTCATAATTTTGTGTTTTAGGCATATATAAGGAAACTGAAAAACCTATGTGATTCGTGATTAGATAAGGATTAAAATATTCCAAAGCCAAAAATCCCAAAACACTCAATCTAAAATCATCAAGCACTTACGAGAGTGATTTTAGTTTGTTTGTTTTTAGGAATAAATAATAAATCAACACAAACGATTTTTTACGTGGAAAAACCACAATTGAAGAATCTTCAATTGTAATCAAAAACCACGGGCGAACCGCCACTAATCAATCCACTACAGAAGGACTACAAGGTTACAAAGACCATACAAATTACCCAAACCAGTCAATTTGTCTCTGAATCTTCTGTAACTCTTTTACCACGCCTTCGCCACGGAACTGATTCTGAAGTTGGTTCCACACCTCAACTTCGCTTGTCGAATTAACGACTACGTAAAGAAACAAACACCTTTTGAAACTTTACGTAATGATCTTCGGATTCCACCGAAGAGAACACTCTTGAATATTAAGTATCAACCTCTTTGATGTATGAATTTCAACTCATGAGTTTTAGAACTCTCTCAAGAACACCAAAGAAAACTTATCAAACTTTCAGAAGAACACTTCAAACAAAACTCTAGAATTCTTGAATCTGATCTAGAAAAAAAATTAGCTTGGTTTTAGGAAAAAAACATCTACTTATAGATAACCAAAAAGAGTCCAAATCCTGAAAGAAACCAGTTACTTGAAAATTCCCGGATTCTGAAGCTCGCTCGAGCGAGGTCTCCTTCGCTCGAGCGAGAAGCTCATCTCGCGTGATTTCTACTAGTGACCTCGCTCGAGCCACGAGCTCTTCGCTCGAGCGAGGAAAACATTCTTTCAGGTTATGTGTAGACGCAGTCCTTAGCTCGAGCCACCATGTTCTTCGCTCGAGCGCACAATGATGTCTTTCAGGTTTTGCTCAGACGCAGTCCTTCGCTCGAGCGAGCAATTCCTGGCTCGAGCGAGGAAGACAAAAAATGACAGAAAATTACAACTCAATCACTGAGTTTTGTTCGCAGGATTTTGACAAGATAGGACCTAACAATCTCCCCCTTTGTCAATACCCGGACAAAACTTTCTAAACAATTTCCTGACCATAATACACCTCAAAGAAGGGACAAAATAATTACAACTCATCCAATAATCTAATAAATTACAACTCGATGATGAAAAAATAACAATGAAGCCAAACTTGAGAACCATCCAATCTGCACACCAGAATTGTAAAAAGATTGATTATACTGAAAAAAAAACAAGACAGGTTCATTGTAGAGCTGTAAATAACCATCATAAGCATGCATATACCCAAAACATATCAAATATATCTAAAGCCAAACATATCAAATATATCTAAAGCCAATATATCCAAAACAAACATGCCAATATATCCAAACCAAACATGTATCCAAAACATTCCAAACCAAACATGATGGACATGATGGACATATGATGGACATGGAAACCATCTCCCCCTTTTTGTCCAGGAGAGAGACAAAAACAAGATATACAGTATAAGGGAAGAACTGTGGAAAAACAAACCAAGAAACTAAACACTATGAAGAGGGTGGAGGATGCTGCAGCTGAAGAAGAGAGAGAATCTGTGTCAGCATAGCACTCTGCTCGTCAAGGCGCGCATCGATAAGATCAAGACGATGAGCAAGAGCCGGATCCAAGCCATGAGTACCTGCTGCTGGTCCTGCATGCGCAGCCTCAACCTCCTCCTCCTCGGCAAGAGGATCATCATCATCCGCAACACCGGGACCACCTGCATGAGAATCCCCAACCCCGGATCCACTCCCCCTCACATGAGCCTGACTCTGTGATACTGTGAGTTTGGTAATGGGTTTCACAGGATGTGCAAACTCATCATCTTCAAAAATAGGAACATTAAGGGAAGTGAGATAACGGGTAAGAAAACAACCATATGGAAGCCCTAAAGATTTTCGACCCTCAAAGACCCCAATCATTTTAAGAACAATCATCTCGGGAAGGTCAATGGGAAGGCGATGATGAATACAGTATAAAACATAGCCTTGGTCCTGAGTAATATGGGAAGAATGTGTGGTGACATGAATGTTTGCGCAGATAATGATATTGAGAAGACGGAATCGCGGAAGCAACTCATTCTGCTGAATGAGTGTCCCGGCGATCCACGTCCTGGAAACACCACACAATTCTGAAGCAACCAAATCAAAATTGACACCTGACCTAGTAAGAAATGGATAATGACAAGCACCAACGTCAGGAAGACCAAGAAACTCACGAAACACATCCTCATTGATAACAAGAGAGTGTTGCCTAACCCAAGTCTGAAAAGAGGGCAAAATTTCTTTCTGAATAGAATGAATATTACAATAAAATTCTCGGACAAGACTGAAATTTTGGGGACCTGAAAAATGTAGAACTTGATCACCGCCTAATGGATCAAACAAAGAACGAATGGGAAGGACTTCAAAAGCATTTGGTAAAACATTGCGCTCTAGGTGAACTTTGCGAGAGGCAAAGGATTCTCGAAACAATTTTGCCTTTTCTTTTGATGCAAATTTGACAGTGTTGTAAGAAGGGCGAGAAACAGTCGTCTTTCGACGCTTAGAAGACTCTGCCATGATGAACAAAAAAGAACACAATACACTGGACATGAACCAAAGAAACCAGAACCAAAGTAACCAGAACCAAAACCAGCAACCCCAAATCCCCAATGCCAAATCAAGGAACACAGATAGAAAAACATTAGTCCATTAGTCCAGAAAGCATGATAGAACAATAAGTATAAGATATGAGCAAAATATGGAGCAAAGCCCTGGACTAAAAACATGAATCAATTTCACAGTCACATATGGATAAAAAATGTAACAACAAGAAAATGCCAATATGAGACCCAAACAAAAACCTAAAATCCCCAATGTTTAAACCAATAAACAACCAAGCCAAACCAACAAAAATCGAAACCCTTGAAGCAATGCAAAGCATAAAAATCAAACCAAGGACCCTAGACCATGAAGAGAAACGAAATCAGTAGCAAAGAACAAGAATGAATACGAGAAAGAGGCAGAGCACAGGCACAATCCCAAACCGAAATAAAGAAATAAAAAAAATAAAACAAACATACCAATGATGAGGAATGTGCAAGGAGAAACGAAGCCACACCAAAATCAAGAGTAAATCCTCAAACAAGCCTCAGCAAGGAACAACACACAAGCCCTAGGAGAGAGCGAGAGAGAAGAATATGAAGAGATGCAAACTAAAACT
This sequence comes from Camellia granthamiana, assembly GCA_036172215.1. Taxonomy (NCBI): domain Eukaryota; kingdom Viridiplantae; phylum Streptophyta; class Magnoliopsida; order Ericales; family Theaceae; genus Camellia; species Camellia granthamiana. Next base: position 79,975 of record JAXFYN010000022.1, on the reverse strand, counting down.
GAAGAGACCCCTGTTTTAAGAAAACTGATCCGCGACAGTTCGCTCGAGCCAGGACACGGTCGCTCGAGCCAAGAAAACAAGCTCTCAGGTTCAAAGCAGTAGCAAACGCACGCTCGAGCGAGGACCCAGTCGCTCGAGCCAATAAGAAGAAAAAAAATAAAACCAAAATATAATAAATTTTTTTTTTTTTTTTTTTAAATAAAAACAAACGCCTAGGAAGCCCTGTAACAAGTAAGGAGACCAAGTGCCAGACTGTATCACAAAGACAAGAGAATCCATCAATTATGAGTCCTGAAATTTTGAGAAAGGAGATGAAACAACAACTCATGAATAAAATAGATAATATTAAATCAAAGCCACACGCATCATGAGAATGCATAACTCAAAAACACACATGAGAGCTCATATAAAGAATGGGTGTGTGTGCAATCCTTGAGAGTCACAAAGCTAGAGTTAATCCTCGTAGTGATCGGATGGCTGGACCTCCAACAAGAGTAACTGACCATCACAAAGAAAAGTCAAACCACTGGGAATCACGGGGTATTTGTTGAGTAAATGCGGAAGCTCCCCCTCAAGCAATGATTCCCCCTTTTTTTTTTTTTTTTTTTTTTTAACTTTTCTTTCTTGTGGGCACTCACTGGTGGCATACACGCTCAAGAGTATGGAGACCTAACCAGAGAAGAATGAAATCAAAATGATGGCCTGGTTGGTGCCTCTGAGGTAGCCTTTTCCTAATGCCCGGAAATCATGTACTGAGGGAGAAACCATGGAAGTGAAATAAGATGGTGGATGGTTAAGAGACTTAACATCACCCATGACATACCAGTATAGGTCAATTCCTCTGTAAGAGTACAAGAAACACTGTCAGTGGTCCATAGAGAACTTTGATCACTTGTGCGGAAACCCCTGCAACAGTTTATCTCAAGGATGTGTACAGAATGAGATCATGCAGTAAATGAGTATGGGCATTCAAAATGAGCTATGAACAAAGATGAAAAAGATCTTGTATGCAACATGAGCAGTGTTCATATAAAATTTGATGCAAAGATATCAGAACTCAATCATAATGAGATTATCACATCCAAGAACAGTAAGTCAACCACTCACATTCACTTCACATGAAAAACAGGAAACAACCTAGTTACTGAGACATTACACCCAAGGTCTTTCTAAGAAACTCAAATCGAAGAAGATCAAGAGGTTTTGTAAAAATATCAGCTTTTTGATGCTCAGTAGAAACATATTCCAAAACAACAAGGCCTTCATCCACTAACTCTCGAATAAAATGATGACGGATGTCAATGTGTTTGGTGCGAGAGTGTTGGACAGGATTTTTTGAAATGTTTATGGCACTTGTGTTATCACAAAAAAGAGTGAGAGTGTTCTGTTCTATTCCATAATCATGAAGCATTTGCTTCATCCACAACATTTGGGCACAACAACTCCCTGCAGCAATGTATTCAGCCTCAGCAGTAGACAGAGAGATAGCATTTTGTTTTTTACTATGCCAAGAAACCAGATTATTCCCAAGGTAAAAACACCCCCCGGATGTACTTTTCCTATCATCAGCACACCCTGCCCAGTCGGCATCAGAAAAACTAGTAATTTCGGCTGTAGTATCAGTGGAAAACCAAACCCCATACCCCAAGGTCCCATTAACATACTTGATGATGCGTTTTACTGCAAGAAGGTGAGACTCTTTAGGATTGGCTTGGTAACGGGCACACACACCGACACTGAAAGAAATATCAAGACGACTGGCTGTGAGATACAAAAGACTCCCTATCATACTCCTATAAAGGGTAGGATCAACATCAATACCTGAGGAATCTTTAGACAGGTGAAGACTGGTGCTCATGGGAGTGCGTGCATGTTTGGCAGACTCAAGACCAAATTTAGACACAAGATTTTTAGCATACTTAGACTGAGAAACAAATATGCCCGAAGGAGACTGTTTAATTTGGAGACCCAAAAAATAAGACAACTCTCCCATCATGCTCATCTCAAACTCATGTGTCATGCAATCCGAAAAATATTTCACAAGATGATCAGCAGTGGAACCAAACACAATATCATCAACATATATCTGAGCAACAAGAATATGAGACTTAGTATGTTTCACAAATAAGGTCGTATCCACACTACCCCTTTGAAAATCATTATCAATAAGAAAGGTAGTAAGCCTATCATACCACGCCCGAGGGGCTTGTTTTAACCCATATAAAGCCTTGTCTAACTTGTAGACATGATTAGGACATTTAGGGTCCTCAAACCCTTTTGGTTGCTCAACATATGCCTCTTCTTTTAAGTACCCATTCAGAAAAGCACTTTTCACATCCATTTGAAACAATTTAAAGCCAAGGAAACATGCAACACCAAGTAAAATGCGAATGGATTCGAGACGTGCAACTGGGGCAAACGTCTCATCATAGTCAATACCCTCTACTTGTGTGTAGCCTTGAGCAACCAACCTAGCTTTATTCCTCACAACAGTACCATTCTCATCAGATTTATTTTTAAAGATCCATTTGGTACCTATCACATTCATGTCTCTAGGTCTGGGAACAAGAGTCCAAACTTTGTTACGTTCAAATTGACCTAATTCTTCATGCATAGCATTAACCCAACTATCATCTAGCAAGGCCTCTTTAAAATTCTTAGGTTCAATCAAAGAAACATAACACATATGTGATACCTCATCCCGAATCTGTCTTCGGGTTTTCATTCGATCTGAAACATTTCCAATTACCTGTTGAACTGGATGATTCAGTTTCACCCTTGCTGATGGTTTAAGTTCAGGACTTGTGGTGACGGAAGCAACAGGAGCGATGTCCTTTTGAGCACTCTTTGGACTTGAGCTTACCTGTGAGGATGGTGCTGTGACAATTTCTTGTGATTGAACCGTAGCTTCTCCTTGATTTTGTTGTTCAGTATCCAAGATTGGAGACTCACCATTGTCATCCTCATTTGTTGCTGAAGTAGGTGCACCTGTGTCATCTATAACCACATTGATAGATTCCATTAATGATGAAGTTCGCAAGTTATAGACTCGAAAAGCCCTACTATTGGTTGAATACCCTAGGAAAATACCTTCATCACTTCGGGAGTCAAATTTGCCCAAGGGCTCTCTATCTTTGAAGATGTAACACTTACTCCCAAAAGTTTTGAAGTATTTTACATTAGGTTTCAAACCCTTCCACAATTCATAAGGAGTTTGTAAGGTGTCGGGCCTTAAATACACACGATTTATGACATAAACCGCAGTATTTAGGGCTTCGGCCCAAAACTTAGGAGGAAGACTTTTACTAAGGAGCATGACCCTAGCCATTTCTTGAACAACTCTGTTCTTCCTCTCAACCACTCCATTTTGTTGTGGAGTAATAGGTGCAGAAAACTCATGCTTAATTCCATGCATATCACAAAAATCCGAAAATGAACTATTTTCAAATTCACGACCATGATCAGTTCAGATTCTTATGATACGCCCAATGGGAACACCCTGTTCATTTTGGATTTTAAGGACTAAAGCCTGGAAAGCATCAAACGTATCAGATTTTTCCCTTAAAAAATTTACCCATGAGAATCGAGTAAAATCATCAATAGTTAAAAAAATATATCTTTTACCTCCAATGCTTTCAGTGCGAGTAGGACCCATTAAATCCATGTGAACCAATTCAAGAGGACGTTTGGTTGTAAAGCTGTTCACCTTTTTATGCGGAGCACGGGTTTGTTTGCCAAGCTGACATGGTCCACACACATGGCTCAAATTCTTACCTAGTTTAGGCACTCCTCTCACAAGTTCTTTGTTGGCAATCTTAGTTAGGTCTTTGAAATTCATGTGACCTAATCTTTGATGCCACAAGTCAATGTTACTTATGATGGTTGAATGACAAGTGAGATCATTAGTTGTAAAAATCCCATAGCAGTTATCAGATGTGCGAACCCCATGTAGAACAGTATTTCCCTTTTTATCCAAAATTTCACATTTATCTTTTGAAAACAATACTTCATGATGGGAATCACACATTTGACTAATGCTTAAAAGATTTGCTTTAAGGCCATCAACAAGTAAGGCATTATCTAGCTTGGGAAGACCAGCAACACTTATAGAGCCCTTACCAATGACTCTAGAAGTGTCGCCATCTCCAAAGGTAACAATTCCTCCTTCATATTTTCAAGAGAGGTGAAGTAGGATTTGTTACCGGACATATGACGAGAGCACCCACTATCAAGATACCACATGTGTGAGTCACGTGCTTTTAGAGCAGTGTGAGCAACAAAACAAGTCAAATCATCTTTTCTAACCCAAATCTTTTTAGTCTTGGTGTTCCGCCTAGACATGTAAGGTTGTCTCCTAACCCAAAAAGTATTAGAATTTCTGCCCTTTTGAGACACCCTACCAAACAGTTCAAAACAATAAGGACGAATGTGGCCATACCTACCACAGTGATGACAAATGAAAACAGGTTTTACCTCCCTTTTGTTGGTCTTGCCTGCTTTTGCTTGAGTCTTCAAGTTATGTGAGGTAGAGGCTTGTCCTTTGTGAGTTGTCGCATCATAGCCTTGCCCTCTTTTGTCAGAACCCATTTGTTGAGATCCGAGTATGTCTTCTAGAGATCTGGAACCTTTGTTCCACATGGAAATTGTTGCTCTAGCAATACGGAGTTCTTCATCTTTCTGACTGACTTTCTCTTCCAATGCAGTTTGTGACAACTTAAGACTTTCAACCTTTTCTTCATATGTGGAATACACCCTCAGAAGTTCATTCCTTTCAGTTTCACAGGATAGAAGTTTTCCACATAAGTCTTGCCTGTCACTTGAGATCTTAATGACATTCTGTTTTGCTGTCAAGAGTTCTCCTTTGAGCCGGACATTCTCACTCTCACATGTTTTGAGCTTGAGAGAGAGTTTGTCGTTGGTTTTAGACAAATTCAGAGATTCCTCATACAGCTTCTCGTAGGCTTGTTGTAGTTCTTCGCCATTGATCTCATCAATGTCTTCAGATAGTTCATCATCCTCTCTTTGCTGCTCATTCTTCTTGACCTCGTCCACTCTAGCAACCAAGACAGATAAGTTGCTGGATGGTGGTGGAGGTGGATCTCCTCTTTCATGGAATTGGCTCAGAATTTCCCATGCATCTTTAGCCTTTGTGCAGTGAACGACCCGTTGCTGTTCTTCATTAGAAATTGCTCCACGAATAATGATTAGGGCTCTCTGATTGCCCGGATTATCTGCACTTTCTGTATCTTCTTCAATGGTTTGCCAACCTTCTGGTTCAAAGGCTCTCAGAAAAGCCCTCATTCTGATTTTCCAATACAGGTAGTTGGTCCCATCAAAGGTGGGAGCATGATGCAAGTTCTGACCACGGGCTGATTCCGAATGCATTGGAAGAGGTTGAGAAACCGTGGCCCAAAATGCCATGAAAGCACTATCCCCATCTTCACCAGATTCAGGTTCTTCGGGTTCTTGCTCCGACCCGCTTTCATCATCCCAAGTTACGGTGTAGACTTTCTTCCGATTCTTTTTCGTAGGACATTCAAGGGATATATGGCCAAACCCTTGACATTCAAAGCACTTGACCCCTGGCCCCCTAACAGCCTTCTTTTCAGTAGTATGATCTAATTTTGGTGGAAAAGTTTTGGGTTTGTCATTACTCTTTTCTTTTGAAATAGGGGCTCTGAAATTAGGCTTCTTTTTTAAAAATTTTTTAAACTGTTTTGTAAGCATAGCCGTCATCTCAGACTCTAAATCAAATTCAGTCTCCGGAGGTTTTGCAGTCTCATGAGTACTTGTGAAAGCCATACTTTCTTTTTGCTTTTTCTTGGAAATTTGATGTGCTTCATAAGTCTGCAAATTTCCAACCAATTGATCGAGCTTGAGGGTATCAACATTCTGAGCCTCCTCAATGGCTGTCACCTTTGATTGGAACCTCTCGGGAAGAGACCTCAAAATTTTTCCCACAACTTTTGCTTCCGGGATTTTTTCACCGAGAGTGAAACAGGAATTCACGATATCACTGAGTTTTGCATAGAAATCATCAAACGTCTCATCGTCGCGCATAAAAAGGGTTTCAAAAGCAGATGTGAGACGTTGAAGTTTTGACCTTTTGACAGAGGTAGTTCCTTCGTGAATTGTTTCAAGAATATCCCACGCCTCTTTTGCTATTTCACACGTGCAAATTCGACGGAATTCTTCAGGTGTGACAGAGCAAAAGAGGGAGTTGAGAGCCTTGCTGTTCCAACTCGAGTTCTGGTAATCAGTTGTGTCCCATTTATCAAGGGGTTTAGGAATATCAATGCCATCTATAGTGACAGTAGGTTCACTCCACCCAAAGACAACGCAGTGCCAAACTTTCTCATCGATGGATTTTAAAAATGCTCTCATGCGAGCTTTCCAATAAGAATAGTTTGTACCGTCTAGTAAAGGGGGTCTATGGGTCGAGTTACCTTCACGAATAGAATCCATAAAACTAGTCACACAAAATCACACTCCTATAGTTTTAAAAAAAAAAAACAAAGAGTGACCTGCTCTGATACCAAATTGAAAAACCTATGTGATTCGTGATTAGATAAGGATTAAAATATTCCAAAGCCAAAAATCCCAAAACACTCAATCTAAAATCATCAAGCACTTACGAGAGTGATTTTAGTTTGTTTGTTTTTAGGAATAAATAATAAATCAACACAAACGATTTTTTACGTGGAAAAACCACAATTGAAGAATCTTCAATTGTAATCAAAAACCACGGGCGAACCGCCACTAATCAATCCACTACAGAAGGACTACAAGGTTACAAAGACCATACAAATTACCCAAACCAGTCAATTTGTCTCTGAATCTTCTGTAACTCTTTTACCACGCCTTCGCCACGGAACTGATTCTGAAGTTGGTTCCACACCTCAACTTCGCTTGTCGAATTAACGACTACGTAAAGAAACAAACACCTTTTGAAACTTTATGTAATGATCTTCGGATTCCACCGAAGAGAACACTCTTGAATATTAAGTATCAACCTCTTTGATGTATGAATTTCAACTCATGAGTTTTAGAACTCTCTCAAGAACACCAAAGAAAACTTATCAAACTTTCAGAAGAACACTTCAAACAAAACTCTAGAATTCTTGAATCTGATCTAGAAAAAAAATTAGCTTGGTTTTAGGAAAAAAACATCTACTTATAGATAACCAAAAAGAGTCCAAATCCTGAAAGAAACCAGTTACTTGAAAATTCCCGGATTCTGAAGCTCGCTCGAGCGAGGTCTCCTTCGCTCGAGCGAGAAGCTCATCTCGCGTGATTTCTACTAGTGACCTCGCTCGAGCCACGAGCTCTTCGCTCGAGCGAGGAAAACATTCTTTCAGGTTATGTGTAGACGCAGTCCTTAGCTCGAGCCACCATGTTCTTCGCTCGAGCGCACAATGATGTCTTTCAGGTTTTGCTCAGACGCAGTCCTTCGCTCGAGCGAGCAATTCCTGGCTCGAGCGAGGAAGACAAAAAATGACAGAAAATTACAACTCAATCACTGAGTTTTGTTCGCAGGATTTTGACAAGATAGGACCTAACAGAAACTTTGTTCATAAGGTTTGATAGAACTAGAGTTTGTCATAGTTTTATGTATATCATTTCACACCTAGATTCAATTAGCAAAGATTCTGAAGAAGCAAAAAAATAGCAAGGGGAGTTTAATGTGTATTTTGCTGGGAAATAATTTCAGAGAAGTGAGTGGATCTATAAGTGACACCGAAAAAACTTGAATGGTGTAGACTGTATTGTTTTAGACTAGCACAATACATTGATCTATAAGTGAGTGGATGTATACATATTACCCCTACTCTCTTTAATGTGTCGTGCTTAGTATCTAATCTTTTATTAAATGTCTTGTTTCTCAAATAATATTGTCATTTTCTACAAGTGCATATCTTGAGTTTTAGATCACTTTTTTGTTTTATTATTAAATTATTCTAGCTTAAGAAAGTTTGAAATCATTCGTGCCTTGATGATTTATTTTGGCTTCTACAAGGGTATTAATATCTTTTGTAGCTTTATACTATTTTTGCATAAGAGTATCCTTATTGTATGATTTTTAACCCTCAGGATAAAAGATGGAAATGCTGAAACACTCTATCCTAGATCATCCTTTGCCATCAATTGTACTGGTAAAGGTTTATTTACGTACATTTCGTTTGAGTGCACTATTTTTGTTCACTTCAAGGTGGTTTTGAAAATTTAAAGCTTTTTTGATTCTCTTTTCAGGTGATGTCTGCAAAGGAGATGTTGTTTTGTTTACACAGAAAGTATACAAGAAGTAACTCACTGGTTTCAGCTCTTGTTTTCCTTCTGTATATGAATCTCATGATTTCCATCGTAGTTTGTAAATCATATTTGCTCGGTAAATGAAGGAGCTAATTCCGAACAGGTTTATATCCAAACAGGTTTGGAAAGAGAACTATTGCTGAGAGAGTTGTTAAGGAAAGCTATGGTGCTGCCAAACAACAACATACATTTACAGTAAGTTTGGGACATGTGTAGTGATGACTCGCTCAATTACTCAAGCCTCTCTTTTGCTAATGAAATCAATAATCTAGTGTTTTTTTCCTTTTCAATTTCCTTGAGTTAAACATTGTCATAGTTCATCCCTTATAAGTTTTTTTGCACAAAAATTCAGGATCTCCCTCTGTTTTGTCTTTATTAGAAGTTATTATTCTTCCCCTGTTTCTGTGGGTCACCTATTATTTCCTAACTAGTGACAAATGGTAGATGTCTCCAATTGAGGTTAGAGGATTAACACAAGTTGTGTAAGAAGGCAACTATTGATCATAAATCTAGAGACACTTTCTAAGTAGAGCAACCATATTTTTATGTGGATTCAATGTACCCCCAGTACTGTCACTACAAATCTACTACTGTTCTAGATGCCAGATTTTTACCATCTACCTTATCTTTTCTACTTTCACATAGGGATTAACCTGATGAAATGATGTCCTGACTGAACATATTCTATGTAACAGCATGAGGTGACATTGGATGAAATTTCAACATTATGCTGTTTGAAAGATGGATACCCTTGTTATGGTTATAATATTGTTATCTTCACTCTATTTATCCTTGTTTCTATGATCGGTAAAATACATCCTTTTCAGACTTTGATTATGATATATGTATTACTATTGTTCAGTGAACTGACTGAAATGTTAAAACTATTTGCAGACATACTTGGGGATCCAAATATTCAGGTTTTATTTCAAATGCACTAAGTACTCTGCTGACGAAAAGGTAAGGTCATTTATGCTAGTTCATTATTTCAACCTTTTGGGTGTAAATGCATTTTGTGTAGGCCTTGAACAATGAAGCCCAATTGCCATTTTGGTCACTTTTGTGATGTACTAGATTTATGTAAATGGCAGTAGCAGTGTCTATTGTGAGATTGAATTTATGTTTAGCTGGCAATACTATTTTATACCTGCAGAACTGCCTGAAGTAAGCATGTAGTTTGACCTTTTTTTGGGGGGTGGGCTGCATTCAAGTAATCTTCTACTCACTTTTGAACATAATAGGTTTTGATTCAGGTTGCCTCCTTAACTCATTGAACTGAAAATTAACACAAATAATAAGTTCTAGATATATATATATATATTAAAGTCTTTGAATGTCTATTTTTCTTCTTTTGAGATAAGTTATTTAAATGGCTGGTTTGGCATGCCTACCTAAAATCTGTTCAGTGTTAAGGCTAGGCACTGGCTGTATTGATCTGACGAGAATTTGATAGGGCTCAAATTCAAAAGCAAACTATAATTTTGCTGGAATTTGAGCTTCAGTATTTCTATACTTTAAACTTTTGGACCAATTGATGTCATAACAAATCATCCAGAGGTATAGCTATTTGACCACATCATAGCTGCAGTGTGAATTTGTCAAGGCAGCATAGGAACTCAAAACATGTGAATTTGGATACTATTTTAACCATCCTGCCCCCACTGAAGGGCAAGGTTGCATGGTCTAAGACTGTTAAAACATAGCAAGATAATTGTTAATTCTTGACATTGGTATACTTCCAAAGTTGGTTTCACAAATGGGCCTAAGTTGTATTTGAGGTGCATGGTGCAGAATCTAAGATATGATATCGTTGATGAGATCCGCATGAGCTACTTTTTCTGCCTAAAAAAATATGATTTCAGCAAATAATGTCATGGTCCAACAGAAAATTGGGTTCATATAAGAGTTAAGATATACTAATTGAATGAATTGATAATTACGAGTCTCCTACTTCAATTTTTGTGAATTGCTTTTATATGTTGTATGTGATGGATTTCATTGACATGCACAGAGAGAAGTGCTAGATAGTGGGGACCTGTTATTGTTTGTCACTTGCATGGACAGCCTTTAATTGTGGAGAATTTGCTATTTCAATAGAGTATTTTGTCATGGTTGAAAATCATATAATTCTCGTATTTTTGACAGTTACAATCTTTAAAGTATCTATCTGTGGCTGTTCCTATTCCTATAAAGATGTGCTTCATCTCAAGTTATTAAATTAGGGAGCTAAAGGTTTAGATAAGGGGGTTGTATGCAAGTTGTTTCTTTTTAATTTAGTGTGCTGGGCTCTTATTATTTCCTCTACTTGGATTGCTCCCATACCAATTTGTAATTATTCAGGCTATGTGGTTTCTGCTTTTAAGACCAATAAGCTTTATTGATCCTTATTTGTTTTATAGTTTTTAGTGAGTTATATGTTGATATCATATGATTTTGATTGTCCATATAATACTCCATTTTATCATTTATGTGATCCTTTCTGCATTGTTGCATATTGTCTTCTTTTGTGGTGCTGTTTTACTGATATTTGTGTGGAGAATCAAAATAATTATGTCATTTTTGGTGGCTGTGGGGAAAGGATTGGGGGCAGTTTAACAACTGGATAAATTACATTATTTTTGGTGTGATCTAAATGTAAGTTTATAAATTAATTAGTAAGTTTATTCATATGTTTCTAGCGGTTTTTAAATTAATTTGTTTTTTTATTTTTTAGGTCAGAAATTTCTTGGAGAGATGCAAAATATGGTCAAAGAATTCAAGAACTTACTTTTTTCAAATTTTTTATTTTTTATTTTTTAATGTATGTAATCACAGTCAATTTTTTTTTTATTAATTTCTTTGTATATACTTTTAAACATTTAACTTTCATTTATGAAATATATGATATTATTTCATTCAATATATGGTTGTGATTCAAAATATAGTATATAGTGTGTATTACATTATTCAAATGCGCGTGCAAAAATAATATTGATTATTCTTTAAATATGTCAAATTTTTTTTTATCACAGGTTTTATTAGTTATTAATCACACTTAAAAGGTGTGATCTAAATGTTTTTAATTACACTTAAAAGGTGTGATCTAAAGTTTTTAATCACACTTAAAAGGTGTGAACTAAAGTTTTTAATCACACTTAAAAGGTGTGATCTAAATGTTTTTAACCACACTTAAAAGGTGTGATCTAAATATTTTTAACCACACTTAAAAGGTATGATTTAAATATTTTTAACCACACTTAAAAGGTGTGATCTAAATGTTTTTAACCACACTTAAAAGGTGTGATCTAAATGTTTTTAATCACACTTAAAAGATGTGATGAAAGCATTTTTTAATGACACTTAAAAAGTGTGATTAAAAATGACCATTTTTAATCACACCCCTAAAGACCACACTTTAATAAAACTTAAAAGGTGTGATTAAAAAACATACATCACACCAAATAAGTGTGATCTTTATCTATATTTGTAGTAGTGTTCGGTTATTGTAACCACGACCTCTTCCTCGGCTTCTTTGTGATGTCCCCCCTTGCTCGTTTATGTTATCTCTGAAAGACAGCTTTGATTGAAGAGCTTACTCTAGAGAACTTGAAGGAGTCTTCTTGTTGATCCTTTGTTCATGAATCTCAAGTGTGCCCATCAACTCATCGGTGGTCATGGCACTGAGATCCTTGGACTCTTCTATTGCTACAACCACGTGCTCGAACTTGGGACTGAGTGATCGGAGAATCTTCTCTATCACTTGAAGAGATTCCATCTTCTCTCCATATCTTCTCATCCGATCAACAATGGTCAATGTTCTGTTGAAATACTCAGAAATTGATTTATTCTCATTCATGTGCAACATCTCGAATTCGCCACGTAACACCAGGAGTTGAACTTTGATCGTCTTTTCAATTCCACGGTGTGAATTGCGAAGAATACTCCATGCCTCTTTAGAGGTTGTTGCTGCTGAAATTGTAACGCCCTCGAAATAATACATATAAACCAATCATTCATGACATCCATAGACATAGGAGAAATAAACATGTATTCATTTATCAGAGTATTCATTACAAAAATATTACATGTTGACAACAAAAGTAAATGCCCTACGGGCTTACAACTTTCCAAGTCAACACTTGGTTTCAACAAAAAGAGAGTTCTAACTCTTAACATATTAAGCCCTTGGCTTGAATTACATGTAATACAAAAGATAACTACAAAAATAAGCCTTCAGCTTCTAAACCTCCCAAGCTACATCCTTAGAGGTGGCATATCACCTGTACCTGAAAATGATGTCCCCTATAGGGTGAGCCAAAGTCCAGTAGAGATACGCTAAACATAATATGAGAATTAACTAAAACATTTGCATTTGATAAATGTTTAACTCATATAAACCAACGTACATCTCTTCCATAACCAATCCATATTCACAACCATATTTCAATTCCTTTCCGTTTTATTATCCAAATCAATTCATAGATATGGTTCATTGTTTATCCGAACAGTTCAAAATGAGACTACAGCTCATATTATCAACACTTCAATCATAATCAATTCAAAATGAGACTACAACTCATATCATTAACATTTCAATACTTTAATCATCTATGTTATGCAAACGTATATAAGATTTCGGGACTTTCACCCAGGACACTCCGGCCAACTTAATTATCACTGGAGTACATCCCCTATCTCCTCCCAAACAACATACACATGCAATGTATTTACACACTTTATCATATACAATGATCAATTAAAGCACATATTCAATGTGTTAATCCAACCGTCATATTCAATGACATATTCCCATTTGATTAGTTTCAATTTTCCCTAATCATCATGCATTGTCTACAACAATCAAGACTATCCTCCACCGATAGCCCAAAACAGTTATTTCTAAACAGATAATAAATTCATCAAATAGATAAACTATCAACATTTTCGTAGGTGAGTGATTAATCAATCCAACTACACCATTGAATCTCAATTCCATCTAATTTCATGATTTTCAACTCAATTTCATATTCCCACAATTACTACATTAATTATACAAATTAATGAATTACATTCAAGTTGGACATGTTGCCCCTTTTTCTCAAACCTTAACCTTAAGGCTCAATTTCATAAATTTCACACCAACAACCCCATTTTCCAAGGTCTCACATACACATAGAGTTCAATACTTGAAAACCCCTCTTTTGTAATTTCAAATTCAAAACCCTAACCTCCCGAAATCATCACAACTCACCATTTATACAAAATGACAAACATCTATGTTAAAACTCATAACAAGGAGCAGTTTATCCCTACCTCAAGTTTAGAAGGGAAAGAAAAAAGAAAAACCCAAAAGTCGACGGAGGAAAAACCAAGCTTTGCTCCGATCAAAATGAAGCTCTCGACAAGCTCTACACTTTATCTCAAAGGAGAAAGGTGAGTAGAGGTCTTCAAACAAGTAGATCTAAGGATCTTTGAGTGAAAAGTGCCTTTTGAGAGAGAGAGAGAGAGAGAGAGAGAGAGAGAAGGTGTTTCACGGTTTAGAGAGAGGAAAGGGAAGAAAAAGTGAGAGAAAAAGTCAAGTCAGGGCCTTTATATAGTGCTAGGTCAAAATAGATATAAGCCCCAACGTCAACTCAAAATATCTAGTCAAAGTATCCCCAAAAAGTAGGCCCAAACCGGTGAAAAAATCTGAGAAAAAGTCGTAGGTGTCGACCCCTGCAACAGTGGTGTCGACACCAAAGAGGAAAAGAAATCTGGGAAAGCTTTGACTGCACTGCAGGTGTCGACCCTACCCTAGACTGGTGTCTACCCTATCTTCCAGCAACCAACACACAGACAAAAGAGGGTCGACCCTCTCCCAGTCTGGTGTCTACCTTATGTTCCAGCAACCGACACACAAACAGAAGAGGGTCGACCCTCTCCCAGTCTGGTGTCTACCCTATGTTCCAGCAACACTTCCAGAACTTCATCAACAGGTAAGGGTCGACCCTAGGAAGGCTGGTGTCGACCCTAGAATGGAATTTCTAAGTCTCCAAGGAACTTTTGACAAAAATAAGTGCGAACAACCAAACCCAACAAGTTTAAATCAATTTGTACTCCTCCAAAACTAAAGTACAACAACACCAAAGGTTCCCAAAATAGAATAAAGGGTCCAAATACATTTACCAAAAGATTTAAAAGGCACAAGTGCTACAACCTCCCCACCTTAGAAAATTTCGTCCCCGAAATTTTTTCAAGATAAATTTTAAAATCATAATCAAACCAATCCCAACCATACTTATCAATCAATTTCATCACCATGACCCATTTATCGGTCATTCCATCTCTTCACAAGTGAACAAATCACAACATATATTACCAATATGTGCATTCTGAGATTTAACACTTTTCAACACACATATTCCATAATGTATTCAATTTTAATAACATATGTGCATTTCTATAACACATTCAACATATACAATGTTAAACTTAAACTCTCATTTCCATAACATATTCAACAAACACAATACTTCCATAACCCAAAACATATACAACGTTCTTAGAGGGTATCAATACAACAAAATTTCCAACGTATACTCAAACATTAACAAACAGATCCGGGTATTTCTCTCGGACCTCCAACTCACGTTCCCAAGTTGCTTCCTCAACCCTGTGATGTTTCCACAATACCTTGACCAAGGGAATCGTCTTGCCTCGCAAGACTTGGTCCCGCCTATCCAAGACCCGCACCGGTCTCTCCTCATACGACGCATCCTCATTTACCTCTAAGTCGGTCCAATCCAATACATGTGATGGGTCCGGCTCGTATTTTCGAAGCATACTAACATGAAACACGTCATGCACTCCAGACAGTTGCAGTGGCAATGCCAAACGGTAGGCAACCTCACCAATCCTCTCAAGGATCTCGAAAGGGCCAATAAACCGAGGGGACAACTTCCCACTCTTCCCAAACCTCATCAAATCCCGCCTAGGTGATCTTTTCAGAAAGACATGGTTACCTACCTTAAATGACAGAGGTCTCCTCTTACGGTCGGCATAACTCTTTTGGTGACTCTGGGCTATAACCAACCTCTTACGAATAAGTGCCACTTTCTCTGTCGTTTCCCGAACCAACTCTAGACCCAATAGAGGTACATCACCTACCTCGGCCCAACACACTGGAGATCTACACGGTCGGCCATACAAGGCCTCAAACGGTGTCATATCAATATTTGATTGGAAACTGTTATTGTAGGCAAACTCCACTAAGGGTAGGTGTCTTTCCCATGACCCCTTAAAGTCAAGGACACAGCCTCGAAGCATATCCTCAAGTATCTGAATAGTGCGCGCGGACTGCCCGTTAGTCTAAGAATGGTAAGCCGTGCTAAAAGTCAATCTAGTACCCAAGGCACTCTGCAAACTCTGCCACAACCTAGCAGTGAAACACGGATCTCGATCTGAGACAATCAACACTGAGACCTCGTGCAACCTCACTATGTCCCAAATATACAAGTCGACAAGATGATCTACCGAATCTCTCATGCACATAGGAATAAAGTGCGCCGACTTAGTCAACCGGTCTACGACCACCCAAATAGCATCACTACCCTGTTGAGTCCTTGGAAGACCTATAACGAAGTCCATTGTGACATACTCCTATTTCCACTCGGCTATAGGCAAGGGTTGCAACAAACCCGCTGGCCTCTGATGTTCGGCCTTCACTTGCTGACAAGTAAGGCACTTAGACACAAAAACCGCCACATCCTTCTTTATACCCCGCCACCAAAACTGGCGACCCAAATCACGATACATCTTAGTGCCTCCCGGATGCACCGCAAGGCGTAAATGGTGGAACTTTCGGAGTACTTCCTCTCGGCAAGACTCTGGCACAAACAAGCGGTCTCGGTACCTCACACTCAGGTCGGGATACACAGTCAAACCTTTCTCTACCTTCCCACTAGAGATCTTCTCTCGGAGAGATTCTACCTCCAAATCACCCCTCTGCGCCTCTAACACTCGGCTCACAAGTGTAGGTTGTGCCACAACGGAAAACAAGGCCGCAGACTCAACAGACTCACCTAAAAGCAAGTCAAACTTGCCAAGAGTACCCAACATCTCCCATTCTTGGATGGCTATGCAAGCTACATCACTAATGGACTTCCTACTGAGGGCATCAGCCACAACATTGGCCTTCCCCGAATGATAGTGCAATTCAAAGTCGTAGTCCTCAATGAACTCCATCCACCTCCTCTGTCTCAAGTTCAAGTCCTTCTGTGTAAACAGATACTTCAGACTCTTATGATCCGAGAACACCTCGAATCTCTCACCATACAGGTAGTGCCTCCAAATCTTCAAGGCAAATATTACAGCTGCTAACTCTAGGTCATGTGTAGGATAGTTTTTCTCATGTGTTTTCAATTGATGTGAGCCATAGGCTACTACTTTCCCCTCCTGCATCAATACACAACCCAAACCCTCTCGTGAGGCATCACAATATACTGCATAACCCAAACCCCTCTCCGGAATAATCAAGACTGGAGCGGTGGTAAGTCTAACCTTAAGTTCTTGGAATAATTTTTTGCAAGTCTCACTCTATATAAATTTGACCCCTTTCCGCGTCAATCTAGTCAAAGACGAAGCTAGCCTGGAGAAGTCCTTCACAAACCTACGGTAATAATCGGCCAATCCCAGAAAACTACGGATCTTAAATACACTCTTAGGCTGTGCCCAATCTTGCACTGCCTCTATCTTGGATGTATCTACAGTCACCCCTTCCCCGGATACCACGTGGCCTAAGAACTTAACCTTTCGTAGCCAAAACTCACACTTCCCAAACTTGGCATACAGCTTATGGGCTCTAAGTAACTCAAGCACCACTCTCAAGTGTTCCTTGTGCTCCTCCTCAAAAAGTGAATAAATCAGAATGTCGTCCACAAAGCGATCTAAGAACTCTCGGAAGATCTGGTTCATCAAGTCCATAAATACAGTTGGTACATTGGTGAGCCCAAAAGGCATCACCAGAAACTCATAATGGCCATACCGCGTACGGAATGCCGTCTTCGGGATATCCTCCTTCCTGACCCTCAACTGATGGTAACCCGATCTCAAGTCTATCTTAGAGAAACAACGGGACCCTTTCAACTGGTCAAACAGATCATCTATATGAGGCATAGGGTACTTGTTCTTAACCGTAGCCCGGTTCAGCCTTCGAAAATCAATGCAAAGTCTCAAAGCCCCATCTTTCTTTTTAGCAAAGAGGGCTGGTGCTCCCCATGGTGAAGTACTAGGGTGGATAAAGCCGTTATCTAGCAACTCCTAGAGTTGAATTTTCAACTCACTCAGTTCAGCTGGGGCAAAATGATACGGTGCCATGGAAATCGGTGTCATGCCAGGCATTAAGTCAATAGAGAACTCCATCTCTCGATGGGGTGGCAAACTAACAAGATTCTCGGGAAAGACGTCCGAGTACTCACAAACCACTCTTAGCAACTCGGTCCGGGTCTTATCACACTCACTACTCATACAGCTAGCGAGAAGACAACTAAGCTCACTCTGCCCTCGCGGATCATACACCGGTGGCAAGACTCTACTAACCTGATCTCCCAAGAAATGAAAACAATCCCCACTCAAGGTACATACAGTAACCCTCTGGCGGTTGCAATCAATAACAGCCCAGTATGACGATAACAAGTCCATACCCAAAATCACATCAAAACCCGACATATCCATTAATACAAAAGAAAATGAAAGCCGACGATCAACTACCTCTATATCATAGCCTCGATACCCCTGTTTTAAAATCAACTCCCCCCCAATGGGTGATACAACACAAATAGGAGAAGCTAACTATGCCAACTCCAACCCCAAAATAGATGCAAATGCAGCAGATATAAAGGAATGGGATGCACCCGTGTTAATCAACACATTAGCAACCGAGTTGCAAAACAAAAAGGTACCTCCCACAACAGACGGAGCCGGTACTAGGTCCTGTGCTGTAACAGCATATACGTGCCCTGTAGGCCTCTGATCAACCTGCTCAACCCTCGGAGCATAAGGCTGCTGTACAGACTGAGCCGAAGAGGCTCCCTGGTTGGCCCTCGAGGCCTGAACTGACTAAGCTGGCTGATGGCTCTATGTCTGCCTCGAACCAGACGCACTAGATGTGCCACTCAACTGCGAGCAAAACCTCTTCAGGTGCCCTACCTACCCACACTGATAACAAGAAAGCGGCAGGCCTCTACCTTGACTTTGGCTCCGTGGGCGAGCCGAAAATGATGCTGCATGCTGCCCTCCTCCCCTCTACGGGCAAGTTGAAGACTTGTCGCCCAGCTGACCACATTTGTAACAAGTGAAGTCTCCCTGTCCGCCTCTTCCAGAACCTGAACTAGGCACTGGAAAGGTAGACCTCGACTGAACTCCTTGGGACTGCTGAGGGTTAGAACCCCTCTGCCTCTTGCTATCCCCCTGACCATCTTGACTCCTCCTGGAGCCCCTCATTCTCTCTTTCTCCTCATGCATAATAATCTCAAGATGGGCCGCAGCCTCCACAAGACGCCCATACTCCCGAGTCATGGACCCAACGACCCTAAGCTTGAGCCCAGTCCTTAACTTCTTTTCGAACTCAAGACAATGGCGTTCCTCAGATGCCACTAGCTCAGGTGCAAACCTAGATAGGCTAGTAAAGGTGGCCTTAAACTCTGCCATAGGTGTGTTCAGCTGCTTGAGCCGATAGAACTGGTCCCTCAACTTCTCCTTGACAGTGGGAGGCAAAAACTTCTCCTGAAAGGCATCAACGAAAGTCTTCCAAGTCCCTATAATACGACCCCGCATGAACTTCCACCACTGACTCGCGTCTCCGTTCAACTGGAAAGATGCCAAGGTCACCTTTAAGGCCTTGTCCTCGATGCCAAGCATCTCAAACGTCTTCATCATTTGCTCAAGCCACTCATCAGCCTTCAGTGGCTCCTTAGGATCTCCCAAAAACTCGTCTAGATTCGATCGGAAAAATTCCCTCTTCAAGAAAGAAGGCCCTCCTTCGGCTACATGGGCCTAGGCTTGATTCTTAGCTCGGAGAATGCCCATAGATTCCCTCAGTGCTCCTGCCATTTCGCGGGCCAAAGCGCCCATGGCTTGCTGACCAACCGGCTCAACCACGTTAGCCTGACCCACTCCCTCCTCCTGTGCCAGAATCTCATCGGGTATGGGCACCTTGTGCCTCCTAGGCCTACTACGCCTACCACCTTGACCTCGTCCTAACATCCTAATGAAGGTGACAGAAGAAATTAGCACATTTATAAATGTGTCGAAGCTAATTCACTTGCGTCCTAATGCAATGGACAACAGTAATTCACTCCATGTAAACATATAATCATATAAGCACATATGAATTTCATTTCCAGATCATAATCGTCCCGTGGCGTTGCTAGAGTTCTAGTTAGAAACGACAGTGATCAAGTGCCTTTCCAATAGGACTCCCAGAAACCCATGGGCTCGATCAACATCCTAGAAATTAAATCCCATACCAATATAGTCACGTAATCATGTTATCACATAAGCACATAACATTACACTTAAGTCTCTAACAAGCGAGACAAACCCATTGTGGTACTAACCACTTTCCACGTACCCAAAGTATTCAAACCCGGTACGCTCCGATACCAAGTTGTAACGCCCTCGAAATAATACATATAAACCAATCATTCATGACATCCATAGACATAGGAGAAATAAACATGTATTCATTTATCAGAGTATTCATTACAAAAATATTACATGTTGACAACAAAAGTAAATGCCCTACGGGCTTACAACTTTCAAAGTCAACACTTGGTTTCAACAAAAGAGAGTTCTAACTCTTAACATATTAAGCCCTTGGCTTCAATTACATGTAATACAGAAGATAACTACAAAAATAAGCCTTCAGCTTCTAAACCTCCCAAGCTACATCCTTGGAGGCAACATATCACATGTACCTGAAAATGATGTCCCATATAGGGTGAACCAAAGCCTAGTAGAGATACGCTAAACATAATATGAGAATTAACTAAAACATTTGCATTTGATAAATGTTTAACTCATATAAACCAACGTACATCTCTTCCATAACCAATCCATATTCACAACCATATTTCAATTCCTTTCCGTTTCATTATCCAAATCAATTCATAGCTATGGTTCATTGTTTATCCGAACAGTTCAAAATGAGACTACAGCTCATACTATCAACACTTCAATCATAATCAATTCAAAATGAGACTACAACTCATATCATTAACATTTCAATACTTCAATCATCTACGTTATGCAAACGTATATAAGATTTCGGGACTTTCACCCAGGACACTCCGGCCAACTTAATTATCATTGGAGTCCATCCCCTATCTCCTCCCAAACCGTGGAGTACATCCCCTATCTCCTCCCACACACTGGAATACATCCCCTATCTCTTCCCAAACAACATACACATGCAACGTATTTACACACTTTATCATATACAATAATCAATTAAAGCACATATTCAATGTGTTAATCCAACCGTCATATTCAATGACATATTCCCATTTGATTAGTTTCAATTTTCCCTAATCATCATGCATTGTCTATAACAATCAAGACTATCCTCCACCGATAGCTCAAAACAGTTATTTCTAAACAGATAATAAATTCATCAAACAGATAAACTATCAATATTTTCATAGGTGAGTGATTAATCAATCCAAGTACACCATTGAATCTCAATTCCATCTAATTTCATGATTTTCAACTCAATTTCATATTCCCACAATTACTACATTAATTATACAAATTAATGAATTACATTCAAGTTGGACATGTTGCCCTTTTTTCTCAAACCTTAACCCTAAGGCTCAATTTCATAAATTTCACACCAACAACCCCATTTTCCAAGGTCTCACATACACATAGAGTTCAATACTTGAAAACCCCTCTTTTGTAATTTCAAATTCAAAACCCTAACCTCCCAAAATCATCACAACTCACCATTTATACAAAATGACAAACATCTATGTTAAAACTCATAACAAGGAATAGTTTATCCCTACCTCAAGTTTAGAAGGGAAAAAAGGAAGAAAAACCCAAAAGTCGACGAAGGAGAAACCAAGCTTTGCTCCGATCAAAATGAAGCCCTTGACAAGCTCTACACTTTATCTCAAAGGAGCATGGTGAGTAGAGGTCTTCAAACAAGTAGATCTAAGGATCTTTGAGTGAAAAGTGCCTTTTGAGAGAGAGAGAAGGTGTTTCACGGTTTAGAGAGAGGAAATGGAAGAAAAAGTGAAAGAAAAGGTCAAGTGAGGGCCTTTATATAGTACTAGGTCAAAATAGATATAAGCCCCAAAGTCAACTCAAAATATCTAGTCAAAATATCCCCAAAAAGTAGGCCCAAATCGGTAGAAAAATCTAGGAAAAAGTCGCAGGTGTGGACCCCTGCAACAGTGGTGTCGACACCAAAGAGGAAAAGAAATCTGGGAAAGCTTTGACTGCACTGCAGGTGTCGACCATACCCCAGACTGGTGTCTACCCTATCTTCCAGCAACCAACACATAGACAGAAAAGGGTCGACCCTCTCCCAGTCTAGTGTCTACCCTATGTTCCAACAACCAAGACACAGACAGAAGAGGGTCGACCGTCTCCCAGTCTGGTGTCTACCCTATGTTCCAACAACACTTCCAGAACTTCATCAACAGGTAATGGTCGACCCTAGGAAGGTTGGTGTCAACCCTAGAATGGAATTTCTAAGTCTCCAAGGAACTTTTGACAAGAAGAAGTGCGAACAACCAAACCCAACAAGTTTAAATCAATTTGTACTCCTCCAAAACTAAAGTACAACAACACCAAAGGTTCCCAAATATAGAATAAAGGGTCCAAATACTTTTACCAAAAGCTTTAAAAGGCACCAGTGCTATAGAAATCTTCTCAAAACTTGACTCATCAATGCCTTGATAGAGTAGATACAAGGCCTTTTTATCTCTCTTCCTTGAATCTTTTAATGCCGTCTTCTGAGCATCATTTAAACTTCCTTCATCTTCGAGAGTGGTTGGCTCGTCATATTCTCGATCCACTAACTCCCACAAATCTTGTGAGGCTAGTAGGACTTGCATTTGAATACTCCAATTTTCATAGTTCTCCTTGTTGAGTTTTGAAAACTGCGGCTGAAAAAAGTTGTTTGTGTTGGCCATTGGTTGTCTTTAAAAAGTTGTAAATTTTCAGGATGGAATTTGCAAATTTTGACCATATAGATGTGTCCGGAATACTCCAAATAGTTGGAAAGCACTATTGAATCACCAGAAACAGACTCCGAGTGGCTCAGATCAAGCCAAAACAAGTTGAACGGTTCAGATCTGCGGCTGCACCTTAGCCGCGTCACACTGGATTAATCCCCGGCGTGCTGATGCTAGCGGCTCGGTCAACGGCGCAGTCAACGCGGCTTGGTTAGCGGCGCGACTCAAGCTCGGCTCGGTCAGCGGCTCCGATCAAAGGCAGCTCAGTCAGCGGCTTGGCTCGGCTTGGTCAAAGCTAGTCAGCAGCTCAGATGACGTCAGTGGATGATGTCGAGTCTCTGGTGCGCGCACGTGTGGCGCGTGCTTGCGGGTGGGATCACGCGTCTTCTTTCTCTGGCAGCGCGTGGAGGTGCATGAGAACGGCGTCAGTGGCGCTTGTGGAGTCGTTCAAGATCCGTTTTCGACTCAGTTTTCACGGTTGTGCTTGTCTCGTCGGGAGCTTCAAGCTGATGTAATCAAAAATGGATTTCAACCACTTTGATTTTTGAGCAATTTTTGAAAACACACTCTGTTCTTGAAAATTTTGCAGAATGTCTGAAAATTCAAGCTACCTTCGGCTCGGATACCACTGTTGGTGGGAGTGGGTTGCAAACCACTGTTGGTGATTCACAACGAGAGGTTTAAAACTTAACCAAACTGAAATTTAAATTCACTCAAAATAATTCTGAGGAAAAATATACAAACAGAGCACTCTTCATTTCTTTCTCCCACACTCTGAAACCTTACAATAACATAGCTATATATAGATAAAAACATATAATGTGAACACATTTATTGCAAGTATAGCTATCAGTATGAAATCATTTAATGCGTATACGGCTATCAACCAATGCATTGAATGCAGCAACCAACGCACTAAATTTCAGCCTCCATTTTTGACAAACAATCAAGATTACTTCACAACAATAATTAACTAAACATAATTTAAGATAAAAATTATTTTAGACCCTATATCTTAGACATAATTTGGGAGGTTGAGGCGGCCGTGCCAGCCTTACCTCAAGGTTGGCTCTGGCCACACTCTAAACTGCATCCTCACCATTGATGTAAAATTCTTCTATTTTAGAGAACATCAAAACTTGAGAAAATTCATATCTTATGAGGATTTAGAGAACATCAAAACTTGAGTGCCCAAAGGAATGTACACCTTCTTTCGCGTGGTTGTTTGAACAATTTTTTTTGTGTACACCGTCTCGAATGATTTGTGTGATGATTCTTTTGGCAGATTTTTTATTCTATTCAATGCCCCATAACACTGCTATTCAAGAAAATTCATAATTAGGTACATTGTGTGAAGCCACAGAAAATGTTTCAACATTGGAGAGTATGTATCAAGTACAATTTGAGTCATTTTCTAGGAAAATTTGTGGTGGTAGGAAAGTTCACTCTCTGCTAGATGATTTACACTATTATTTTTCTTCAAATAAGGATCGCAAAATCAGTGAGGACACGAGGTGGGTTCGGTGATGGATGAAGCCACTTGGATGCAGGAGGAATCAATGGTTGGAGTTGTCGATCAGTGGAGGAGGGAAGAATTGGAGAAAGAGAAGGGAAGGTGAGTTTGGGTAGGAGAGGGTGGGTTTGCATCTTTTTTATTATTATTATTTAAATTTAGGGCTAAAATGTAATTTGTTTTTAACAATTTCCATTTCAAATGTGACGACAGGGGTAAAATTGGTACGATTTCAAAAACTTTGGAGATAAAATTGAAATTAATCGAAGTTTGGGGGTGTCATTGAAAATTGAGACAAAGTATAAGAGTAAAAATAAAATTTTCTTTTAGAAAAAACCATAAATTAGTGGGATAATGGGGAAAAATTTTGGTACTGGTTGATTTAGTTTTCAAAATTCAATTATGTTTTTAAATCATGATTTGGATGTAACATATTAACCAAACATATTTTTAAAATACAACTTAAAATTACTTTCAAAACTTGTCTCTTCTCTTATTTATTTATTTATTATTAACCAATCAATCAATCACTTTCTCTCTCTCATCTCTTCTCTCACATTCTCTCACATTCTATATATCAATCAATACAAAAAAAATATAAAAAAAATTACAGATCATTTCAAAACTATTTCCAAAACTCATAACTAAACAAATTTTTTCTTTTCAAATTGTGATTCAAAAACTTAAAACTCAAAATACAATTTCACACTCAAATCATAATTTTAAAACTAAACCAAACGGACCCTTTCATTTTCATGGAGTGAAAATTTATTTATTTATTTTTATGTTAGACTTGCACTAAAAGGATTATCATATTCATTTATGTATTATTTATTTATTTATTGAGTTTAGATGAACCTCGTAATTGGCTGGTCCATCCCTCTAGATGGTCTGATTTTCTATATATTCTAACAATGATGATAAACTTTCTTCTATATACCAAACAAATACTTATGTATTATACTAGCGGTAACTCGTACGATGCACGGAAAAATAATTAAGATAGCCAGTGGGTGTGTGTTAACAATAATTAACTCACAAAATTTCAAAATAAATTTTGATATGCATAAAAAATTATTAATTATAAAAATTGTTCAGAATAATAATATCACAATCACTTTATAACATAAATAATTTGTGTCAAACTAAACAAAATATTAAAAGAGAGAAATTCTATAAACTCAGAAAAATTATCATAAATTCACTTGGACTTTTAAATCAGTAGTGTATATTATTATTGTGGGATCAAATTATGAATAAATATCAACTTTTAATTATAATTTATAAGTAGTTTTTAAAAATTTTTAATCTAAGTTTGTTGCCTTGCTCATAAAAAGAACTTCCCAAACAAATCATTAATGGATTATGTTAGCAACTCTCTATCTTTGATTTCTTCTATTAATGACACACGCATATCATATCAAAATATATATCATTCTCCATAGTTTGAATAATATTTGCAAAGTTCCTACATCATTTTAAAAAAATTAATCAAGATAAGAATCTCGTAGGATTATATAAATTATATAAGAAAATAGTTTTAATCCATTTTACTTATAAAAAAAAATGATGAAAAATTATTTGAATTGTACTTGAAGAAATATAACAAATGATAGCTTTAATCATTATATACCAAAAAAAAAAATTATATAGGTTACCCATGGAAAAAATGGTTGACATGGACATTGAATTAAATTATATGGGCTCTAAATTGATACTATAATCTAGGAAATCAACAGTTAATAACATAGAGATATTGACAAATATGTAGTACTTCTCTATCATCTTTGTACTATATTCATTAATTTCATATATCATATGAAAGTTTTACTCGTTTCGATCCTTCAATAAAATAAGGACCAAGAAAACAAATTTGATAAGAAATTAATTCTAAACTTTATTATTGGAAAAACAAAAATTTCAAAGAGAGAATTTAGAGATGGGATTGAAGAAACACTATAGCGAATGATAGCCTTATTTAAAAAAAAAGAAAAAGAAAAGTAACAATGATCTAATGCAAACTATTTTTAATAGCTAATAGAAAGAATATCAAATTATTACATTGGATAAATATAGTGACGCAAATTAATTTTGTGAGATTTTTGTGTTGCCTTCTCTCATGCAACCTTCATTATTTCATTATTAATACTATTCTTATTCAGAGTCAACCAATTTCATTATTAATATTCTTCTCATTCAGAGCCAATATATGTATATATATTATCTTTATCACTTGGTAGATAATAACGAATAGTAAAAATTATCAAGAGAATGTTAAGAATTTAATAGGAGATAAGAAGTTATAGATAAGGCATTTCATCAGATAAAAAATTTATATAAAAAAAAAAAAATGTGATAGAAGGAGAAAAAAAATATGAGTAAATCAAAATAAAGATTTAGATATATATGTTTTGGATAGATATATGGATCAACAAATCATATCTTTATCTAAATTTTATTATTTTAATTTTTTGTAATTCAATTATTTAATCTTTATCTTTATCTGTAGGCCATGAAATTAATCTTTACAAATTATTTATCAATTTTTTTTTATGTTTATTTATCTATAAGTCATTAAATTAATTTTTTTTAAATAATTTTTTTAATTTTTATCTTTATCTATAGGTCATGAAATAAATTTTCATAAATTATTTATGAATTTTTATATGTTTATCTATAATGAAACTAATTAAAGTACAAAATGAAGGGGGGGAAAAGGAGTAATTTCGTTTTTTTTTTAAAATCAATTATTTAATCATTATCTTTATTGTAGACCATGAAATTAATTTTTATAAGTTAATTATCTATAAGTTATGAAATTAATTTTTTAAATTACTTGTTTAATTTTTATATTTATCTGTAAACTATAAAGTTATGTTTCAGTTTTTATATGTTTATCTATATGGAGGAATTTTAAAATTCAAATCTTTATCCATAAGCAATGAGATTAATTTTAATTTTAATTAATCAAACAAATAGAAAATGAAGAAAAATATAAAACATGAAAGGCAATCCAAGAAGGTTGCCATGTGGGAAAAGGAGAGTTTTAAAATTATGAAAATTTAGGAATAAATATTTGGATGCTTTTGACAAAACAATTACATTTGATAGTATAGATAGCATAGATAGATAGATAGATACAATCATTCATTTTAAATAATAGACTTTTAACCATACAACGTGCATGACATGAATATTTCTATGGCAATGACACGTGAATATAAAATTCAACAAAATTTCTTACCTATGATTTTTGTCTAAATACCAAAAACATATTTATTCAAATTAAATTTAAAATTTTGATCATTAATATGTAATGTGTTTATAATTTCAACACAAACATAGTTGAATAATAATTTTGTTTATAAGAAATTAACCAAACTTTTATTGAAGTATTCACATATTGAATCCAATCTGTTTAAAAATTACATGACATTCAATAATATAATTGAAATTAACTATTAACTATTAATTACGTAAAAAACATGTAAATTGAGTTTTTGCTCTTCGAATGGATCCAAATGACCTTGTTTACAATTGGTTTTCGTTATATATATATATATATATATAAAGTATTATGAGTTGAAAAAAAAGTAATTATTTGTATATTCATCAATCCAATCTTGTGCTTCAAATATTCCTTTATGTAGTTGACTTTTTACTAGAAAAGAAAAAATTATTATTTAAAAACTTAATCTTACTCACTATATATATATGCAAAGAAACAAATTTAAACTCATGAAGATCTCAAATAAAAAAATAAAAATATAAGCAAAAACATTTTAGAGCTACTACATAATTAAGTTTAATTACGTTTGAATTTAAATTGAGTGTCGTCCTTATATATTACAACAAAATCGAACACATAAATTAATATAATTGAAGAACAAAATATAATAAAAAATAAATGAGATTGAATAAAAACTTCTTTCAAACTCGTGAATGTGTTCCAAATACTCTTCTCGATTGGTACAATATTTCTTTAAAAAAATAGGTGAACTCCAACTGCAACACAAAACATCACTCTTTTTATTGGTCTTTTAGCCCTTTGTTGTCATCACTACTTTTTTCCTATACAATGTAGTTGTAAAATTTTAAAAAAATGAATAATAAACTTTGGAGGCATAAGCGCATCTGCTACATTATTATAATTTCAACAAATAACTTAGATTATGAAGAAAAAATTAAATTAAATACACCAAATAAACTAAAACTAAAACAAACCAAAAAAATCTACAAAAGAAAAAAACAGCAAAAAAACATAATATTATATTTCAAATATTATTTTCTTTTCACATAATAAAAATCTTAGATAACTGGTTAAATCACCTATTTAATTTCTCTGCAAAGTTCTTCTGTTCTCTAATATTTTTGCCCAATTTCATATTGTCATGGAAGTAAGGTTTTGAGATTTATAGTTTTATTTTTATTTTATTTTTTTGAAATATCTTTGAGTAGGATATAAATTTGATGAAGGAATTTGAATTAGAGTCAAACTCATCTTTTATCTATAAATATTTTGAAAAAATCTTATTCATATGATACTATATATATATCCATACCCTAAGTAATTAAAAAGAGAAATAAAAATATTAAAAAAGAGGGAAAAAAAAAAAAAGGAAAATAGAATGAGAAAATAATAGATGCGCCACTTAAGAAAGAGTTTAGTAAGGTTTCGAGATTTATAGTTTCATTTATTTATTTTTTTGAAATATCTTTGAGTAGGATATAAATTTGATGAAGGAATTTCAATTAGAGTCAAACTCATCTTTTATCTATAAATATTTTGAAAAAATCTTATCCATATGATATTATATATATCCATACACTAAGTAATTAAAAAGTGAAATAAAATATATTAAAAAAAGGAAAAAAATAGGAACATAAAGTGAGAGAATAATAGATGTACCACCTAGGAAAGAGTTTAATGAGATGTTAGGATTGAGAATTTGGAGTTTTTTAAGATATCACTAGATTTGGTTATATATATAGTATAGATAGATAGATTTCATAAATTATATTTATTTATTATATCATGTGTCGTCACCAATTGAATGGTAAAATAGAAGTGCTGTTGGGAATTGTGGGCCCATTTTTTGGTCTTATTTCAATAATTTAAACTATTTACATTTTAAGATTCGTCGAATACATCATTCTTACAAAAAAAATAAAATCAAGGTGATTGGATAATGAGAACCATTTGTTTAGATCAGTTTTGTATAAAAAAATGGACAGTGAGAAAATAAACGGTTCATACAAAACTATTCGAACATGTGATTTCCGTTATCTGATCGACTTTATTTTTTATAGGGATAATGTACTTGACGAATCCTAAAATGTGAACGGTTAGAATTACTAAAACGGAGTCTAAAAGTGGGCCCATTGGGCCGAAGTCCACTGTCCAGTTCAATTATGTACTAAAGATGGTCCAATCCCAAAGAGAAATGCTATGATGTGCACCCTTTTAGGGTGCATACCATATGCATTCTATTACAAAATATATCACTTTATTATAAAATTTAATACTATCAATTATGAAATGCATTATCTGTTCAAAAAATAAAAAAATAAAAAAAATAAAAAATACATAATCTCATAATAAATTAGCATAATAAAAAATATCGTAACCAAGTTACAAACTTTTGCAATATCATCCACAAAATTTTAAAAAATTTTGTTTTGTCAATTTATAGTGAGATTACGCATTTTGTAGTTGATATTATGAAATTTTGTGATAAAATTATATATTTTTATGGTAAGATACATATAGTGGGTGTTTGGGAAGTGAGTTTTTTTGTAGGTTTTTTTAGTTGTAGAATATTATTGGAGAAAAAATTTTCTACGTTTGGGAAGATAGTTGGATGTTTTTGTGATTGGATGTGATGTTTATGAGAGAAAAAGTGAAATGATTACGGGAGTTTGATGTGATATTTTGTTTGGATTTGTTTTTTATGGTTTTGTAAAACATTTGTCTTGTAGTGAAAAAAAACAAAAAACAATCCAAAAACCAAGCTCCCAAACACGCCCATAGTATACGCCACTAAAGGGGTGCATACTGTAGTATTTCCCATAAAACTAAAATTTCAAAGAAGATAACAGTCAGTCCCCTTACATTTTTGTATCTTTTAAAAAGATAACAAAATAGTTGTCCAAATATAAATTGTGTGGAGTAATCTTACATTACCAAATAACACGAGTGATGGGAATTTGAAAGAGTTAATAATAATACACTCAAAATAATTTAATATGATAGAACAGAACAATTGAATCTAAACTACCATTGATGTGATAAACAATACCAATAGCCAATAAAATTTATTATGTCTCCCAAGAAGATGAACAGAGGAAAGTCCTTTTTGTCATTTGTAAAACCTACAAATGATTTAGAGTCCAACTTTAGATGCATAAATAGAATTATATATCATTCAATCATCGATAACTTTCTCTTGTAGTTGTTGATCTAATGTTTGGAAGGTGATAGAAGATCATCATAATATTGGTTAATCCAGCTTTCAATGATCTTAACCTCTACAATTCGTTGTTCTGTCAACCATTCTGGATCACTTTGGGATGTCGGAAGAAGATCCATGCAATGGGATCATGCAAAGTTATATTTGACCAAATATATATGAGAAAGAAGTCTATTATATATCATAAGATAAATTGTCTTTTTATTTATTTATTTAATTTTTTTTTATTTGGTGGTAAATTACACTGATCTTTCTTGAGATTTGAAAAAAATATAATAAGACTTACAGTTTTGACATAATTATATTGAGCTCTTTTGTGATATTAATTATATAATAATTATCTCTCTTTGTATCAATGATTTGTTAGTTATATGGATAAAAAATAATAATAATAATGTTGTCATATTTGTTACATGAAAATATATATACTTTATGCTATTTATTTTTGTGTTTTTGTAATACTTACTTTAGTTTTAATCCATTCAATCTTACTAAAAAAAAAGTGAGTAAAATTATATTAAAAATTGTAAAATTTATTGAAAAACGCTTTGTAACTTGAATAGGGAGGGGCTCAAATGACCCAAATTGGTGTTTACCGAACGACCGGGTGAAACACTTGTCTATCGTGGTTGTCACCTTTTCGATCGCAACTATCAGCCTTTTTGTCGGATAACCGGCCGGACGACCGACAAGATAAATTTTGAGCCATTCGAACCAAGCTCAAATTCGAGTTACGCAGCAGTGTTGAAATTTATTATATTTTTTCAAAACTTAAAGGAAGTTACTATAATTTATTTATTTTTTCCTTTAACCTATACAACATGTCGGAAATCTCTATTTTATAACAATGGCTATGAAAGATCTATATACGTAAATTTCAATTTTAAATAAAAAATTGATTAGGATAAATTTAAAAATTAATAATAAGGTGATAATTATAGATCTTTGATTTTAAATTGTGATGATCTATTGTAATCTTATTATATGAAATGGAGTTGTTCAAAATCCATGATTTATTGTATAGATTGATATAGGTGAGCACATAGCCCAAAAAAAAGGGCACATAATTATCTTTTCTGTGTTCAAACAAAAACACATACCATTAACAGTATAAACTGCAACAAGACTCTCTGATATGTCTTCCAACACCCTGCAATTATTTATGAGTATAGAATTAAATTAGGGACAACTAAGTAAATTTCTTTCATTTTTGCTTTTTGTTTTTTCATAATTGGAAAAGGCACATGTTTCACATTTACCCTCCACTGCTGTAAGGATCTCTCAGACCATTGGAGAAAATGATGTTGCTAGCAAACTTCTTGAGAACTGTTTTTATATCCTGAAAATTGCATTTCAAAATATTTAAAAAGTTTTCCATTACATATTCAAAGGAAAGTATCACTTTTTTTTTCTTCTTTTTTTTTAATTTTTGTTTTTAAGCAATGGCAACAGCAGAGAGCACCAATGTGGATAGTTAGAATTCCAAATTATAAATAGGAAAAATTACACCAATGGTTATGTAATTAGTTCTTGTGCCACTTTAGTATTACAACTTGTTCTTGTGCCATTTAATTTTTTTATATTATGATAATCTAGTCTAATTAATTTTTTTATATTATGATAATCTAGTCTAATTAATAATGTCTGTTACGAAATTGAAGGAAAATCATGGCCAAAATGGTGGTGCAAAGTAGATGAATGAGAGAGAGAAATAATGAAATGAACTAATTGCACTTGATTTTTGTCAAATTGCTTAGGGTATTATCAATTACATCAAATTGACCCAATATAAAAAATTATGGGACAAAATTGATGCAATTGAAAAGTCCATTTGGATGGATGAATTTCAAATTAATAGATTTGATGAGGTTGTATTTTATGAAAATATTGGAGATCAGAAGGTGGATCAAAAATTATAAAAACGTATAAGTTGAAATAGACGAGATGCATTTTAGTAGAATCCTTATCATTAGAAGGATAATCTTTAGTAGGGTTGGGCATATGGTTATTCAACCTGCGATAATCACCTAACTTGAATTGCCTGAGCCTATTTGGGCGGTTTCGCAGAATTGTTAAGGTTGGATGTGATTTAAGATTTTTCTATTTTGCGGGTTGTAGGCGGGTCGAGGGTTTTACCGCACCTGCACTTACCTACCTGCATCTGATTACAATTTTTTTTTTTTTTTTTTCATTTAATGTGGACCATTAGATTTTCTTGTAAGTTTTGTAAGCATGTAACCCTAATCTTCTCTTCTCTCACTTACTTTAATCTGATTATCAAACCTGTAGGCTCTAACATTATAACATTATAATAATATCATACACTGCCTTGTTTAAAATACTTATTATTCAATTGAAATTTTTGGCAAATCTAGTTATGTGATTTTTTTTTTCTATGTTAGTTTTTATTTAAGTTTCATTCAAATTTTTTGTAATCCAGTTTTAATGGAGAATAGTGTTGAATCTCCCGCAGTCAAAAATATTTAAAAGATCGGAAAAAACAAGCTGAAAAATAAAATTTTGAAGGAAAAAATTCAATCTGCAAACCATCCGCACATTCGCGAACCCTATTTACACAAACTGCAACCCGTATTACGGGCGATTCAATTTTTCCCAAATCGCAAACATGCGGGTGGGTCCAAGCCACAAATCGAACGGTCAAAATCGATCTGTGAGCACCCCTAATCTTTAGCATAGTTTCAAATAATTACTTTTGTATAGTTTTTTTTCTCTCTAAATCGATTATGATAAAGGTGTGGTCTTTGTTGCTGATAATGGTCTCTATTGCTGTTTGATTTGGTGCTGGGGTTGCAGGATCCTAGTTCTGGTGCTGTGTTTTTTGCTTGATTGTTGTTGGTAATGGTTGGAGTGCTATTTGGAAAGGTTTGGCACAGGGGTGTTTTAATCTGCTGCTGTTGTGGCCTACTACTATATAGATATTGCAATGTTGCCTACTGCTTCAAGGGAAATGTTTTGCTGAAGGAGATATTCTCAACTCAGATGTTGCAATGGGAGTTACTAGCTAGGTGGAGTTAATAGTGCAAGAGGTGATTTTTGTCATTGGTTGATCCTCAGGAATGTGTTTTGTCGTGGATGTGGGTGTTTGCAGTCTTGCGGTTGCTTATTTTGCTTGTTTTCTTGGTTTGCTATGTATGTCGGTTTCTCACCAACTTGGAGCTCGGAGTTTGTGCTAGCAGATGATTTGGTGTGCATCCTGGTGCCAACTTGGTTGGGATCTTGATGTTTTGATGTGATACTTTTTGCACTCTCCTCTTTACTTTGCATGTTTTTTTCATCAATAAAGATTCCTTTTTTTTTTTTTTTTTTTTTGCTGATTAAAAAAAAAAAAAGTAATTTAACTAAACCTTAAAACCCATAAGTAAATTATGAAATCTAAAATTCAGTTATTCATTCTAAATGATCAATATCAAATTCACGTATTTTAAATCCATAAATACAGCTAACAGGGCTATAGTTTGATTGGTGCACCTCACTAGGAGGTTAATGACTTAAATCTTTGGGGTATTTACATATAGGTCCTAATAAATGGACTTATTGTTCTTTTATGTCTAGTGATAAAAAAAAAAAAAAAAAATTAATTAATTAATTAATTAATTAAAATTTTTTTTTTTTTGTGGCGCCAGCACCGGTTTTATGGAAAATCAAACCCATTTGGATCAATGGAGGAAGTTGTGAAAAATGAAACCATTCGAGGTTATTTCAACTCTGCTCAAGCTATAACAGATTATGCGCAAATAATTTTATACTTGAAGAAAAAACTATATGCGAAGAACTCTCCAGTTATTGCTATCAGAGGATCATATGGGGGAAGTAAATTATCACAATATATCCACAACCTTTTTTTTTTTTTTTTTTGATCAGCGAAGAAAAGGGAACTTTATTGATGAAAACGAATATAGAAATACATCAATAAAGAAGAAGGGGAAGGGGAAAGGGAGTGCAAAGAGCATCATAGCGAAACAAAACAATCCCAACTAGGTTGGCACTGTTGAGATCACCTAATCATATGCTAGCACACCGCCAAGAGATGGTGAGTTGGTGAGTAACCAACCACAATCAACCAACCCAAACCAAAACCAAAAAATAAACAACCAAAATCCAAAACATGCCAAAACCAACAGAGAGAAACACAAAACCCAGCCAAAATACTACACAAACACAGCAATAAACCCTCTGCTGGAGCATCCAAACAGCAGACCAGACTGGGAAGAAGCAGACCATCAATCACTCCTACACTTAGCAGGCCTCTGCACTGCAGCATGAGCACCACAACATGCTATAAATGGCCAGGGATAAACCAACAATGCCTGTGAGATTGACATGTTTCTACTCCCATAAAGAGACTCGATTGGTACAATTCAAGTCTCATGGCTTAATTATGGGTTTCATTTTGATTATTTGAATTGTTCATTTAATTTTATGAGACTCTTTGTGTAGATTATCTATGAAGAAATTTACACTACAACATATAAGACTTTTGGCAACCAATTATTTTGGTCCCTAAATACTTTTTGTGACAAAACTAATTTCGTCAACAAAAAAGTTGCTAAAAGTTCGTCCAGGAAAGTCAAAATTGACTTTTAGCGACGAATTTTTGAAAGTGTCCCTAAAAATGACAATTAGCGACAAATTTTCTATTGTAACGCCCTCAAAATTTAACCCAATGGATATAAAACAAGACATGCATTATTAAAAGAAACATTATATTATTTCAATCATCAGAGTATTACGAAATAAAACATCAAAATAAATGCCCTACGGGCTTACATCTTGCCAAGCCAATACTTGGACACAATTCCATGAGTTCTAACTCAAAACAAATAAAGCCCTCGGCTTGAATGTTTACATAGTTCAGATAAAACAAATAACACAAATAAAGCAAATCTTCAAGTCCAATTCCTCACAAGCTAAGTCTTTGGAGGTTGTGAACCACCTGAACCTGAAAATGAAGTTCCCATATAGGGTGAGCCACAGCCCAGTAGAGAAATACTAAACCAAGTATAAGAATTAACTAAAGCAGTAGCACCCGATACATGGTTAACACAAGATAATCAATTTAAAGTTTTTATGACACGAATGTCTACGTTATCTATAACACATGGTCTATGACACAATACACTTTCCGTTTATACAGACATGGCTCAGAACCTGGCCAAATAACTCAACAAGGATAACAAATCAGGTTAAACCTTTCTTATAACAAATTAAACACTCATGTTGGTGTTATAACAAATCTCAATCAAATCCACTTCCATACTTCCCAACTGACACACACATGGTGGTGATGTATCATATCAACAACAAATAGAAATACTTCTATTATCAATAAGCACACACATATGTGATGCTACTGGAGTCCATCCCCTATCTCCTCCCAACAAATCCGGTTTAGAGGTCCATCCCCTATCTTCCCCTAAACCGTGGAGTTCATCCCCTATCTCCTCCAAAACAAAATGCATATGCAACATAATCAATACTCGACATATACATCACATAATCAATACACGAATATTCTGTATTAATTCAACAGTCAAATAAATGACCCAATTTCAGTTATCCCTAAGCCGCATGCAAGGTCTACAACAATCAATGGCTATCCTCCACCGATAGCCTAAAACCATTATTTCTAAACAAGAAATAAATATAACAACACAATGAAATTTCATCATTCTCATAGGTAAGCATTTAAACTACCCAGTTACATAGTTAAATCACTAAGTTTCCCCAATCTCATGAATTAACCTAATATCACAATATTCTTTAAAATTAATTATATAAATTAATCTATGACAAACCCTAAGGTTTCTCCCAAAATTACCAAACTACCCCCACATACCAAAATACCACTACTTAGGATTAAAACGTATAAATGGAGTAGGAAATCCCTACCTCAAAGAAAGAGCCCAAAAAGATGATGATGAAGAAGATGCTCGAAACTCCAAAGTGCTCCAAACCGACAACTGCTCAGATTAAATGGAAGCCCTCACTCTCCTCTATCTTATTTGTAAAAGAACTAGGGTAGAAACACACCCTAACTAGATCAAACCTAGGAGAAAAGGTGTTTAGAGAAGAAGAAAAGTCGGACTCTAGGGTTTGAGATCAAAAAGAATGAAGAACTGCCCTAAAAATCCCGCTTTTACGTTTAAATACTGGACAGGCTCGCTCGAGCGAAGACCTGGTCGCTCGAGCGACCAGACACAAGAAACTGACCTCGATCGAGCGAAGAGAAGCTCGCTCGAGCCAAAGACAAACCAGCTCGCTCGAGCGAAGAAAAGCTCGCTCGAGCCAACAAACACTGCGTTCAGGTCTAGGTACTGGACGCAATCCTCGCTCGAGCCAAGAAAGGCTCGCTCGAGCGACGAACCAAAAGGAAGACCTCGCTCGAGCGGAGATAAGCTCGCTCGAGCGACCAAGCCAAAAACTGAACATCAACACTTGGTTTCTAAACCCAACCAACCTGCAATCAACCTGCCCAAAATATCCTATAACCCAAGAATAAGGAATCAAAGGACAACAACAACAATAATATGACAACGGAATCCACGGAACATAAGTCCGGATACAATAATCAAATGGGAAGAGACCGGGGTCGCTATAACCTCCCCCCCTTAAAAGAATTTCGTCCCCGAAATTAAGCATAGGTTTGTAAAAACAAGTTTTTCTTAATTCCCAATGATATATAAAACAATAATCAACAACTTGACCAATATTGGTCTTCATCTCTTATCAAGAGGCATCTCTCAATATGTATAAACCAACATATATTTCAACCTGCATCAATGTTATGCATCATTCCTTTCAATGTTAACAAATTCCATATCATATTCAATCTCATGATATAAACAACACATTCAATATATAAATGTTATATTCCACTTCCATAAAAAGGCAAGTTCAAAATGCTAACATTAAATCCCAAAACATTCTCAATGTTTTCCAACTTAAGACATATATAAAATTCTCAAGTTCCGCAATCTTATATAATCTAAGTACAAAATTACGAATCAATAAACAAATCCGGATATTTCTCACGGACTTCCAACTCACGTTCCCAAGTGGCTTCCTCCACTCCGTGATGCTTCCACAGAACTTTCACCAAAGGGATGGTCTTGCCACGCAAAACTTGATCCCGCCTATCCAAAACTCGAATTGGTCTCTCCTCATACGAAACATCCTCATCAACAACTAAATCGGTCCAATCCAACACATGTGATGGATCCGGCTCATACTTCCGAAGCATACTCACATGAAACACATCATGAACTCCGGATAACTGCGGTGGTAAAGCTAAGCGATATGCAGCCTCACCAATCCTCTCAAGGATCTCAAAAGGACCAATAAATCGAGGGGACAACTTCCCACTCTTCCCAAACCTCATTAAACCTCGCCTAGGTGATATCTTCAGAAAGACATGATCACCTACTTCAAACATCAAAGGTCTCCTCCTACGGTCGGCATAAGATTTCTGACGACTCTGAGCTGTAACAAGCCTCCTACGGATAAGCCCAACCTTCTCCGTCGTTTCCCTCACTAACTCTGGACCCAACAAAGGTGCATCACCCACCTCGGCCCAACATACTGGAGACCTACACGGTCGGCCATACAAGGCCTCAAATGGTGCCATACCGATACTAGACTGAAAGCTGTTGTTGTAGGCAAACTCCACTAATGGTAAGTGCCTCTCCCACGACCCACTAAAGTCGAGAACACAACCCCGAAGCATATCCTCAAGGATCTGAATAGTACGCTCGGACTGCCCATCAGTCTGAGGATGATAAGCTGTACTAAAGGTCAACTTAGTGCCTAAAGCACTCTGCAAACTCTGCCACAACCTGGCAGTGAAACGAGGATCTTTATCTGAGACGATCGTCACTAGGACCCCGTGCAACCTCACTATGTCCCGGATATATAAGTCGGCAAGATGATCTACCGAATCTCTAACACGCATAGAAATGAAGTGCGCTGACTTCGTCAACCGGTCTACAACCACCCAAATAGCATCACTACCTCGCTGAGTCCTCGGAAGACCCACAACGAAGTCCATAGTGACATGCTCCCACTTCCACTCGGCAATAGGCAAGGGTTGCAACAAACCCGCTGGCCTCTGATGCTCGGCTTTCACTTGCTGACAAGTAAGGCACTTAGATACGAAAGCTGCCACATCTCTCTTCATACCCCGCCACCAAAACTGGCGACCCAAATCCCGATACATCTTAGTGCCTCCCGGATGCACCGCAAGGCGCAAATGATGAAACTCTCGGAGTACCTCCTCTCGGCAAGACTCCGGCACAAACAAACGGTCTCGGTATCTCACACTCAGGTCGGGATACACCGCTAAACCCTTCTCAACCTTCCCACTGGAAATCTTCTCTCGGAGAGATTCTACCTCAAGATCACCCCTCTGAGCCTCTAACACTCGAGTCACAAGTGTAGGCTGTGCAACAATAGAAAATAAGGCCGCAGCCTCAACAGATTCACCCAAAAGCAAATCAAACTCCCCAAGTGCACCCAACATCTCCCACTCTCGGATGGCTATACTAGCTATGTCACCAACAGATTTCCTGCTAAGGGCATCGGCCACAACATTGGCCTTTCCCGGATGATAGTGCAACTCGAAGTCATAATCCTCAATAAACTCCATCCACCTCCTCTGCCTCAAGTTCAAATCTTTCTGTGTGAACAGATATTTCAGACTCTTATGATCGGAGAATACCTCAAATTTCTCACCATACAGATAATGCCTCCAAATCTTCAAGGAAAATATTACAGCTGCTAACTCTAAGTCATGCGTAGGGTAGTTCTTCTCGTGAATTTTCAACTGACGTGAGCCATAAGCAACCACTTTCCCCTCTTGCATCAACACACAACCCAGACCCTCTCGTGAGGCATCACAAAAGACTGCATAACCCAACCCTCTCTCTGGAATAATCAAGACTGGAGCGGTGGTCAATCTAATCTTCAATTCCTGAAACGAATTTTCACAAGTCTCACTCCATACAAATTTGACTCCCTTCCGAGTCAATCTAGTCAACGGTGAAGCTAACCTGGAGAAATCTTTCACAAACCGACGGTAATACCCAGCTAATCCCAGAAAACTGCGGATCTCAAACACACTCTTAGGCCGTGCCCAATCTTGCACTGCCTCAGTTTTGGATGTATCAACAGACACTCCTTCCCCAGAAACTACATGACCTAAGAACTTCACCTCTTCTAGCCAGAACTCACACTTTCCGAACTTAGCATAAAGCTGATGGGCTCTAAGTAACTCAAGCACCACTCTCAAGTGTTCCTCGTGCTCCTCCCTCGAAGGTGAATAAATCAGAATGTCGTCCACGAAGACGACCACAAAACGGTCCAAGAATTCCCGGAAGATCCGGTTCATCAAATCCATAAACACTGCCAGTGCATTGGTGAGCCCAAATGGCATCACCAGGAACTCATAGTGGCCATACCGCGTACGGAATGCCGTCTTCGGAATATCCTCCTCTCTGACCCTCAACTGGTGGTAACCCGATCTCAAATCTATCTTAGAGAAACAACGGGAACCCTTCAACTGGTCAAACAAATCATCAATACGAGGCATAGGGTACTTATTCTTAACCGTAACCCGATTCAATTTCCGGTAATCTATACACAGTCTCAAAGCACCACCTTTCTTCTTAGCAAATAGGGCCGGTGCTCCCCACGGCGAAACACTAGGGCGAATGTAGCCCTTATCTAGTAACTCCTGGAGTTGAACCTTCAACTCAACCAACTCGGCTGGGGCAAAGCGGTAAGGTGCCATAGAAATCGGCACCGTGCCGGGCACTAAATCAATCGAGAACTCAATCTCTCGATGAGGTGGCAAACTAACAAGGTCCTCGGGAAAAACATCCGAATACTCACAAACCACCCTCGGCAATACAATCTGGGTCTCATCACACTCACTACTCTCAAAGCTAGCAAGTAGACCACTAAGCTCACTCCGCCCTCGCGGATCATACCCCGGTGGCAAAACACTACCAACTCTGTCCCCCAGAAAATGGAAACGTTCTCCGTTAATAGTACAACAAGTGACCCTCTGACGGTAGCAATCAATAAATGCCCGGTATGACGATAACCAGTCCATACCCAAAATAACATCGAAGCCCTTCATGGGCATAACCACAAAGGAAAAAGGGATTCTATGATCATCGACCTCTATATCACAACCCCTAACACCTTGTTTCAAAATCAACTCACCCCCAAGAGGTGACACTACACAAATAGGCGATGCTAACTGAGCTAACTCCAACTCCAAAATGGATGCAAATGCAGCAGACACAAAAGAATGAGATGCACCCGTATCGATCAAAACACTAGCAACTGAATTGCAAAACAAGAAGGTACCTCTCACAACAGATGGAGCCGGTACAGGATCCTGTGCGGTAACAGCATACACGCGCCCAGACGACCTCTGATCAACCTGCTCACCCCTCGGAGCATAAGACTGCTGCACAGACTGGGACGAAGAAGCCCCCTGATTGGCCCTCGAGGCCTGAACTGACGGAGCAGGCAGCTGACTCTGAGTCTGCCTCGAACCAGATGCACCAGACGTGCCACCCAACTGTGGGCAAAACCTCTTCATGTGCCCCGACTGACCGCACTGAAAACAAGAGAGCGGCTGGCCTCTGCCCTGACTCTGGCTCTGAGATCGAGCCGAAGAAGATGCTGCTCTCTGAACTCCTCCCCTCTGAGGACAAACTGGAGACTTGTGGCCCAGCTGACCACACTTGAAACAGGTAATGTCTCCCTGACTGCCTTTCCCAGAACTAGCACTCGGCACTGGAAAAGTGGATCTAGAAAAACTACTCTGAGGCTGCTGAGGAGTGAAACCTCTCTGCCTCCTGCCATCACTCTGGCCATCCTGACTCCTCTTGGAGCCTTTCTGCCCTTCCTCCTCCTCCTGCATCATAGCCTCGGTATGGGCTGCTGCATCAACCAATCGCCCAAAATCCCTAATCATAGATCCGACAACTCTCAGCATGAGGCCACGCCTCAACTTCTTCTCAAACTCAATACACCGGCGCTCCTCAGACGCCACTAACTCAGGTGCGAACCTGGACAAACTAGTAAATGAGGCCTCAAACTCAGCCACTGATGAACTATTCTGCTTTAGCTGGCAGAACTGATCTCTCAACTTCTCCTGAACAGCTGGAGACAGGTACTTCTCCTGAAAAGCATCAACAAAAGCCTTCCAAGTACCCCCAATACGACCTTTGGTGAACTTCCACCACTGACCCGCATCCCCCTTAAGCTGGAAAGATGCCAAGGTCACCTTCAACCCCTCGTCTTCGATGCCAAGCATCTCAAACGTTTTCGTTGTCTGTTCGAGCCATTCATCTGCTTTAAGCGGCTCTTTTGGATCACCCACAAATTCATCCGGATTAGACCGGAAAAACTCCCTCTTCAGAAAGGAGGGTCCTGCATCCGCAACAACAACCGGAGCCTGATTCTGAGCTCGGAGAATGCCTACTGACTCCCTGAATGCCCCTGCTATCTCTCGGGCTAAAGCGCCCATAGCCTGCTGGCCTACTGGTTCGGCCACATTGGCTTGGCCAACACCCTCCTGAACTGCCGGAATTTCCTCCGGTATAGGCACTTCCTGCCTGGCCTGCCTACCACGCCTACCACGACCTCGTCCTCGTCCTGACATCCTAATAAAGGAAACAAAGACGTTAGCACTCTAAATATTATGCCAAAACTATGACACTCGCGTCTTAATACATTGGACAACAATAAATCACACCACGTAAGCACATAATCACATAAGCACCTACGAATTTCATTCCTGGATAATGATAGTCCCAAGGCGTCACTAAAGTTCCGGTTGGAAACAACATTGATCAAGTGCCTTTCCAACAAGACTTTCAGAGACTCAAGGGTCCAATCAACATCCTAGAAACTACATTCCATACCCACATAGTCACATAAACATGTTATCATATAAGCATGTAATCATTACACTAAGTCTCTATCAAACGAGACGAACCCATTGTGATACTAATCACTTCCCACGTACCCAAAGTATTCAAACCCGGTACGCTCTGATACCAAGTTGAAACGCCCTCAAAATTTAACCCAATGGATATAAAACAAGACATGCATTATTAAAAGAAACATTATATTATTTCAATCATCAGAGTATTACGAAATAAAACATCAAAATAAATGCCCTACGGGCTTACATCTTGCCAAGCCAATACTTGGACACAATTCCATGAGTTCTAACTCAAAACAAATAAAGCCCTCGGCTTGAATGTTTACATAGTTCAGATAAAACAAATAACACAAATAAAGCAAATCTTCAAGTCCAATTCCTCACAAGCTAAGTCTTTGGAGGTTGTGAACCACCTGAACCTGAAAATGAAGTTCCCATATAGGGTGAGCCACAGCCCAGTAGAGAAATACTAAACCAAGTATAAGAATTAACTAAAGCAGTAGCACCCGATACATGGTTAACACAAGATAATCAATTTAAAGTTTTTATGACACGAATGTCTACGTTGTCTATAACACATGGTCTATGACACAATACACTTTCCGTTTATACAGACATGGCTCAGAACCTGGCCAAATAACTCAACAAGGATAACAAATCAGGTTAAACCTTTCTTATAACAAATTAAACACTCATGTTGGTGTTATAACAAATCTCAATCAAATCCACTTCCATACTTCCCAACTGACACACACATGGTGGTGATGTATCATATCAACAACAAATAGAAATACTTCTATTATCAATAAGCACACACATATGTGATGCTACTGGAGTCCATCCCCTATCTCCTCCCAACAAATCCGGTTTAGAGGTCCATCCCCTATCTTCCCCTAAACCGTGGAGTTCATCCCCTATCTCCTCCAAAACAAAATGCATATGCAACATAATCAATACTCGACATATACATCACATAATCAATACACGAATATTCTGTATTAATTCAACAGTCAAATAAATGACCCAATTTCAGTTATCCCTAAGCCGCATGCAAGGTCTACAACAATCAATGGCTATCCTCCACCGATAGCCCAAAACCATTATTTCTAAACAAGAAATAAATATAACAACACAATGAAATTTCATCATTCTCATAGGTAAGCATTTAAACTACCCAGTTACATAGTTAAATCACTAAGTTTCCCCAATCTCATGAATTAACCTAATATCACAATATTCTTTAAAATTAATTATATAAATTAATCTATGACAAACCCTAAGGTTTCTCCCAAAATTACCAAACTACCCCCACATACCAAAATACCACTACTTAGGATTAAAACGTATAAATGGAGTAGGAAATCCCTACCTCAAAGAAAGAGCCCAAAAAGATGATGATGAAGAAGATGCTCGAAACTCCAAAGTGCTCCAAACCGACAACTGCTCAGATTAAATGGAAGCCCTCACTCTCCTCTATCTTATTTGTAAAAGAACTAGGGTAGAAACACACCCTAACTAGATCAAACCTAGGAGAAAAGGTGTTTAGAGAAGAAGAAAAGTCGGACTCTAGGGTTTGAGATCAAAAAGAATGAAGAACTGCCCTAAAAATCCCGCTTTTACGTTTAAATACTGGACAGGCTCGCTCGAGCGAAGACCTGGTCGCTCGAGCGACCAGACACAAGAAACTGACCTCGATCGAGCGAAGAGAAGCTCGCTCGAGCCAAAGACAAACCAGCTCGCTCGAGCGAAGAAAAGCTCGCTCGAGCCAACAAACACTGCGTTCAGGTCTAGGTATTGGACGCAATCCTCGCTCGAGCCAAGAAAGGCTCGCTCGAGCGACGAACCAAAAGGAAGACCTCGCTCGAGCGGAGATAAGCTCGCTCGAGCGACCAAGCCAAAAACTGAACATCAACACTTGGTTTCTAAACCCAACCAACCTGCAATCAACCTGCCCAAAATATCCTATAACCCAAGAATAAGGAATCAAAGGACAACAACAACAATAATATGACAACGGAATCCACGGAACATAAGTCCGGATACAATAATCAAATGGGAAGAGACCGGGGTCGCTATATCTATTGTCACAAAATATTTGATTTTGCAAAACTAAAATGTTTCGTCACTAATAATTTGTCACAAAATGTCTCCATTTGGTTGCAAAAAGCAAAATAGTGACCTTTTTAACAACAATTATATTTGGTTGCAAAAAGCAAAATAGTGACCTTTTTAACAACAAATATATTTT
Organism: Camellia granthamiana; assembly: GCA_036172215.1. Lineage (NCBI taxonomy): Eukaryota > Viridiplantae > Streptophyta > Magnoliopsida > Ericales > Theaceae > Camellia > Camellia granthamiana. The sequence continues at coordinate 35,256 of JAXFYN010000022.1, read as the reverse complement.
GTCGCTAAAGGTTTGAAATAACATTTTGAAAACATTCAATTTCATAGCTACAAATTGACATCCACAGCCCAAATATATCCCTGTATATAGAAAAAAAAAAAAACAAGATCAAATCTTGCACACAAGATCAAATCTATTCATGTATATATAAAAAACAAATTACAAAAATCAAAACTCTAAGTATCTAAACTCACTTCGACATAGTTCATTATATGAGTTAAATCCCAAAACAAGATCAAAATAGTTCAACATTGCATGACTTAGAACTCTATAATGACTTCAACTTTGTCTTTCTCTCGCACCACCTCTTCGCAAGTTCAGTTACAAGAGCAACATGCCCTAAACAATTAGTTGTTCCACGACCACAAAAGCTTATCACCGTCTATAGTCATAGAGAAAGGATGAAAATCCTGCACACATGATCATCATCAGAAGTGTAGACAAAGTTCAAAAATGTAAAAGAGATGTAGATGAAATCTAAAATGGATATCAACCTTGAAGAACTTAACTAAGGCATTTGAAGCAAATAAAAGCTCAGATTTTTGGGGCAAATTGAAAGAAAATTTTCTTAGAAAAATTATTTCACTTCTATTACAAGTGTAGCATTATTAGCAAGCCAAGTACAAGCAACCTACACAAGAGCTGTAGCCTTAGCACAAGTGTGTGCAACTGCATTACAAGCGTGTTTAACAATTAAATCTATTTTGTAGCATATGCAAAGGTATTAACATCTATTATCAATTTCAGTATGTATTTTATAAGTAATCATTTAATATTTAAAATTCAAAACATTACCTGGTACATCTTATCATCCCATAATTGACACAGGTATCGCCACACCTCTTTTTCGATATTCTTCATGTGGGTTTGCAAGGGTTAATTCCAAAATTAATATGGTTTCATCATATCACCAAGAAGAAAGCAACATAATGATTTTAATTTATGCAAAAAGGATTTAAATTTATTACTGACTAGGCAATCTAGGATACATAGTACTCCCTCCACTTAAAACTATGTGTTGGTAGAGCTGCGAAAAACAAAACAAATTAGGGGTTAAAAAATACTTGAAAATAAACTCAAATACATTACAAAGTGTATATTGTACAAGGCATGAAGTGGTCACATGGTACAGAAAAAATCTATATAGCAAAACAAGTGTATCTCCATCAAAGTTGTAGGATATATATGTCATTGTTATAACTATTAAGATTGATAATACTAAATGCTTTTAAGTAAAAAACTATAAGAATTATTGCTTACAAAATGACCTACATACTATCATCCGATTATTAATGTTCATTTCCTTAATACAACGAAATACCATGTCAGCCATTCCATCACCTTCAATGTCTATGAGTTCCTGCAAGAAAAAAGCAATTCAAACTTCTACAAATTCCAACCTATCAAAGTATTATTAAAACTGTGTAACCTCATAGATCTAAAGAAAGCTAAAAGATTTAGCAGCAAAAAGTATCCAATGTGTTTCACTGAATATATTACCAATGATAAATCATGAGTCACAGTTGATGAGTCTTACTACTATGAGTTTTTGGTCTCCGTAGTTTTAATTTCATCAATTTTTACTACTATATTTTTATTTGCTTGGAGTGTAGTCCCTCCATTATTATCTGTTAATATTTGAGATAGAAAAATGACGCATGCAACTTGTGAATATTATTGTATTTTCTATTAGTCATTTAGGGTAGTTTCGTCTATTAGATTATTAGGGTTTATTTCGTCTATTAGATTATTAGGGTTTATTTCATTTAGGTTATATATATTGTACTCAATGTTTATTCATAATAATATGAAATAGATGTTCTTTGTTAACATGGTATCAGAGCTAAGTTTCAAACATTAGCATACCTATCGCAGTCGCAGGTCATCATCGACCATTGCAGCTGTCTTCCTTCTTCGCAAGGTCGTCGTCATAGGTAGTCTTCGCAGGACCATCGCATCTCTTCCTCTCTCTTCGCAGGTCGTCGTCGCAAGGTCATCTTCGCAGGACCATCGCAGCTCTTTCTCTCTCTTCGCCAGATCGCTGCAAGGCTTCGCTCGCTGGTCTCTAGTTCATTCGTCGGAGACCTAAGTTGGGTATCTCACTGATCTTCTTCGTCACTGAGTCTCTCACTGACCTAGGATTATCTCAGGTCTTATCTACTGCCTTTCTCCCTGTTTTGAATCTATTGTAGTTTGGGTATACAATTATGGCTGATGATAAATTGCAAGCTATTACTACTAAATTAGATGGTACCAATTATTCTTATTGGTCTCATGTGATGAAAAATTTTATAATGGGTAAAGGTATGTGGAACTATGTTATTGGTATAACTATTAGACCTGTGGAAGAAACTGAAGAAACTAAGGCCGATGTTGCTAAATGGGATAAGGAAAATGCACAAATTCTTACTTGGTTTCATAATTCAGTTCAAACTACCATTGGTATGAATTTTTCCAAGTATTCTACTTCTAAACAAGTTTGGGACTATTTGAAGACTATGTATCTTGAGTCTAACTTTGCAAAACAGTATGAACTTGAGATGTCTATTCGCAGTGCTAGTCAGAAAGATAAGTCCATTCAGGAGTTCTACAATGAAATGACTACTTATTGGGATCAGCTTGCTTTGATGGAACCGTCCGATTTGCAGTTACTTGACAGTTATATCAAGTATCGGGAGAAACAACATCTTGTTCAATTTCTCATGGCCCTTCGTGATCAATTTGAGCCACTTCGGGGAGCTATTCTTCATCGGTCTCCCTTGCCTTCTGTGGATGGCGCTGTCCGTGAGCTTATTGCGGAAGAAACTCGGTTTAAGGTGGCTCATGGTACTCCTGCTTCCCAGTCAGTTTTTGCCACTCCTCCGCTCTTGCCCACCCCATCTTCTCATTTATTTCAAGTTACTGGTAAGCCCAAGCCTCGGGTTTCCATGGATGAGTGCAGCTTCTGTCATCAGAAAGGTCATTGGAAACATGCATGTCCTAAACTTTTGCAGCCCAAGGGTCGTTCATCTGGTTCACCATTTGCTAAGCCGGCATTTTCAGGATCTCGCTCATCTGCCGCCTTTTCTGCACCAGTTTCTGAGAATGATCCATCTTCCAATATGCAGTCTATGTTTGAGCAGTTCAAGTCTTTCATGGTGGCCAATCCAAATCTTTCATCCCAAGCCTCCGCTATGACTACCACTCAGTTCGGTTTGTCTGGTTCATCCTCTTCAGGTAATATCCATACTTCGTGGATCTTTGATTCTGGTTGTTCACATCATATGACCCCTGTTGCATCTCTCCTCAGTAATTGTGTCTCTCCTTCTTCTTCTATCACTATTGCTACTGCTAATGGTTCTTCTATGCCTGTACACTCTGTTGGTTCTATTTCTTGTTCCCATTTGTCTCTTTCTCCTGTATTTTATGTGCCTAACCTCTCACTCAGTCTTATTTCTATTAGTCAATTATCTGATTCCGGTTTTGATGTTGTTTTCTCCTCTTCTCATTGTGTTGTACAGGACCGGGTATCCAAGAGGCAGATTGGGATTGGGCGTAGAGTTGGAGAACTATATATCTTGGACAGCCTGCATGTTCCTCTAGAAGTGTCTTCTACTGCATTGTCTTCTTTTTGTTTAAACAATAAGTCCTCTTTGTTTTATATTTGGCATTCTAGGTTAGGTCATCTGTCGAGTGATCGGTTGAGGATGTTAGTTAGGTCTGGACATTTAGGCAATTTTCCCATTAGTGATATTTCTGAGTGTCGTGGTTGTAAACTGGCTAAAATGTCTGCTCTTCCTTTTAATAAAAGTAGCTCTATTTCATCTTCTCCTTTTCAATTGGTCCATACTGATGTTTGGGGTCCTTCCCCTATAGTTACCAAGGGTGGTTCGCAATATTATGTGTCTTTTGTGGATGATTACAGTCGGTTTACATGGGTTTATTTGATGACACGAAAATCTGATTTTTACAAAATATATTCCAATTTTCACTCCATGATTTGCACTCAATTTTCCACCACCATTAAAGTTCTTCGTTCTGATTTGGGGGGTGAGTATTACTTGTCTGAGTTTGAGGAGTTTTTAGCTACTCATGGTACTATTCATCAGTCTTCTTGTTCAGACACTCCTGCCCAAAATGGTCGAGCTGAGCGCAAACATCGCCATCTCCTTGATACAGCTCGTTCTTTGCTACTCTCATCCTTTGTCCCTTCTGTCTTTTGGGGAGAAGCTGTGCTCACTGCTGCATATCTTCTCAATCGGATGCCTACTCCTCTTCTCTCTGGTTCATCTCCGTATGAGCGTCTTCTTGGTGTTACTCCCAATTATTCACTTCTTCGTGTTTTCGGTTCTACATGCTTTGTGCTCCTTCCTAAACGGGCGCGCTCTAAGCTTAGTTCGCGTTGTGTCCTATGTGTCTTTTTAGGGTATGGCATTAATCAGAAAGGTTATCGATGCTATGATCCTGCCACCAAAAAGCTTTATGTGTCTAGGCATGTCACTTTTTTGGAAAAACTACCCTACTACACTATACCTTCCACCCCTGTCCCTATTACCACGGAGGAATTGGTTCACATTGACCCATTTCCTTCTGATGTTTCTTCTGATGAGCTTGTTTCTGATCTTGAGATCTCTACCTTGCCTCTTCCTAGTACCTCTCATATCTCGCCAGCTCCTCCCTCTCCAGCACCCGCTTCCCCTGCTCCTCTCATTGTTTATCAGCGTCGCAAAGCACTTCCGAGTTCGCCTGTCTCTAGCTCTACTGTCCCTCCAGCTGTTTCTTTGGATCCCGCTCCTCCTGCACGTCGTTTTCCCACGCGTGATCGTCGTGCTCCGAACTGGTATGGTTTTGGTAATACATGTTTTTCTCTTTCCTATCAGTCTTTTCTTTCTTGTCTTCATACTTATTTTGAGCCTAGGTCCTACAAGGAAGCTTGTCATGATCCCAATTGGATTGCTGCCATGAATGACGAGTTAACTGCTTTGGCTAACACTCAGACTTGGGATTTGGTTCCATTCCCTACTGGCAAGAATATTGTAGGCTCTAAATGGGTCTATAAGGTCAAAACCCTTTCTGATGGTTCTTTGGAACGATACAAGGCTCGTTTGGTTGCTCAGGGCTTTTCTCAGGAGTATGGGATTGATTACGATGAGACTTTTGCCCCTGTTGCCAAGATGACTACTGTTCGCACTCTTATCTCTGTTGCTGCTGCCCATCACTGGCCTTTGTTTCAACTTGATGTCAAAAATGCCTTTCTGAATGGGCATCTTGCAGAGGAAGTATATATGCGCCCTCCACCGGGTCTCTCACACCCTCCTGGTGTGGTTTGTCGTCTTCGTCGTGCTCTCTATGGTCTTAAGCAGTCTCCTCGTGCTTGGTATGAGCGATTTCACTCTGTTGCACTTCAGCTTGGCTTTTGCCCTAGTCATCATGATTGTGCTCTATTTGTTCGGCGTACTTCTGTTGGCCTTGTTCTTCTTCTCTTATATGTGGATGATATGATCATCACTGGCTCTGATTGTAATACTATTGAGGAGGTTAAGCATCAGTTGTTTCAGGAGTTCGAGATGAAAGATTTGGGGTCTCTTCGATATTTTCTTGGTATTGAGGTTGCTACTTCTCCTACTGGGTATCTTCTTTCTCAAACTAAATATGCCCGTGATATTCTTTCTCGTGCCAATCTCACTGATGATAAGATTGTCGACACTCCTCTTGAGTTGCATGCTAAGTTTTCTGCTTCTGATGGCGTTCCTCTTGAGGATCCCACTCTGTATCGTGAGTTGGTTGGGTGCCTTGTGTATCTCACTGTTACTCGTCCGGATATCTCCTATGCTGTGCACATTCTCAGTCAGTTTGTTTCTGCTCCTCGCTCCACACACTGGGCTGCCTTACTCCGTACTCTGCGCTACCTTCGGGGCACTTTGTTGCAATGTCTATTGTTATCTACCTCTTCGGACTTGACTCTCCGTGCCTATGCTGATGCTGATTGGGCCGGTGATATCTCTGATCGCAAATCCACTTCTGGTCTTTGTGTTTTCCTCGGTGATTCTCTCATATCTTGGAAAAGTAAGAAACAGTCTGTTGTAGCTCGTTCCACTGCTGAGGCTGAGTATCGTGCCATGGCTCATGCTACTTCCGAGATAGTTTGGCTTCGCTGGCTTCTCTCTGATATGGGCATCTCTCTTTCTGATCCGACTCCGTTGTATTGTGATAATCAGAGTGCTGTTCAGATTGCTCATAATTCAGTCTTCCATGAGCGGACCAAGCATGTTGAAATTGATTGTCACTTTGTCCGACAGCATCTTCAGACTGGCACTATTTCTCTTCCTTTTGTTCCGTCTTCTCTTCAGTTGGCCGATTTTTTTACGAAGACTCATACTGTTGCTCGTTTTCGTTTTCTTCTCAGCAAACTTTCGATGCTTTCTGCGCTCGCATCCTCAGTTTGAGGGGGGGTGTGAATATTATTGTATTTTCTATTAGTCATTTAGGGTAGTTTCGTCTATTAGATTATTAGGGTTTATTTCGTCTATTAGATTATTAGGGTTTATTTCATTTAGGTTATATATATTGTACTCAATGTTTATTCATAATAATATGAAATAGATGTTCTTTGTTAACACTCACACGATGGATGATAACAATTACACTGATGGATAAGATAACAATTTCTATCCAAGAAAGAAAAATGAATAAATTGCAATGGTGCTAACTTCAGTTTTACTCGAATTATACGTTGGTTTCTTTAATTTCACATGGTTTTTTTTTGGGGGGGGGCCTAAAATACTAGATGTTAATGAAGGGATTGAATGAAATGAAAATAAATATGTATTGTTAAAATTAATAAAATTAAAACTACAAATGCTAAAGTAAAATCTCTTTAAAATCAAAAGATTAATTACGTAAATTTTTTTGAAATTTTGAAAGAACTCGAGTTTAAAAAAATAAAAATTAAAAATTAAAAATAAAAACGCTAAAAATTCTTAAAATATTATTTTTAATTTTATCAGTACCGACGTCACATCTGCTTTAAGTGGGTGTTGCAGGAAGCTAGTGAGAGTTGCTACGAAACAACAAAACAATCATGGTCTGTAATTGATGAAGTTGCTTCCCAACCCAATGGGCTCTCATTCCTCAGTCAAAAATTCAAGACTTGCTCGTAATTCTATGTCATTCTTTGGTGAAAATTCGTTTAATTTTTTTAACTTTTCAAGTATTTCTAGTTTAGAAGAATATAAAAATTTTAAAAAAATAAATATTCAAATAAATTTTACATAATAAATAAATAAATTATCAAACACTATAAATTTTCCAATAAGAAAAAGTAATTTTTTTTGAATAAATTATACTGACCTTCCTTAAGTTTTAGAAAAAAATACAATAAGTCCCATAATTTTAACATAATTATATTGACTTTTTTTTAGTATGATTAAATGAATTGAAACTAATTCAGATAGTGTGAAAATATAAAAATAAAGTATACATTTTCATGTAAAGAAATGATAACATCTTGTTTTATCCATATAACGAACAAATGATTAATAAAAAGTGGATTAAGTGTTATATTAATTACAATCTCAGTAGCTTCAGACAGAACAACTCTGTTTTGCAGCAGTTTTGGGTGTTGTTTTCTGTTTGTTGGTTGGTTTCTCTCCAACTTGGGGCTGTGTAGCATATGATCGGTTAGGCATTTGCTGTGATGGTGAATGGCCTTCTGTGATGCTCTTTGCTATCCTTCTTCTTTGTTGATGTAATCCTTATGTTTGTACATTTTGATCTCATCAATGAAGTTTCTTTGGCTGATCAAAAATATATATATATTAATTACAATCTCAAGATAGCTCAATGTAATTATGTTAATACTATGAAACTTATTGTACTCTTTCTAAATTTCAAAGGAAGTCAGTGTAATTCACCCTTTTATTTTGGCACTTGTCAAACATATGAAACTTTTTATAGACAATTTTATCTTTAAAAATAAAAATTAAAAAAAAATATTTGTCAAACAAGCCATCTATAGTTTCTATTTTTTTCAGGCAATTGAACAATTCGATTGAGCTGAAGAACTATTTAGACTCAATATATTCAACTGCAGCTCAATATGATTATCCACCATTATATCCGGTGACTGGTTTGTGGCGGCATCAATGGAGCATCTGAAGGAACTGATATTCTTAGTCGGATATTCGCCGGCGTTGTTGGGGTCGAGCGAAACCAGTCATGCTATGATACCAATGCATTCAGTTCTACTGGTGATACAAGTTTAGGTTTTAATTGGCAAGTTGCAAATTTAACATTAGAGTTTGAATCTTTGTATAAATTTATAATTGATAGTGTTGGTTATGTTTAGAATGAATTGGATTTACCTATTTCACATTAAAAAAAAAAATTTCCCTACATGCATATATAGCAATATTGTATATAAAATTATATATTTTCATATTTACTCTTAAATATGAAAATATTTCTAATAATAATTATTTTTTTATTTATTTTTATTTTTTGTTTAGGAGAATTTATTAGAAAATCCTATTTTGATAACTTATATGTCTCATTTAATCCTATGAAAATTGTAATGGAAAAATATTAATTTCAAAAAAAGGATCTCCTACAATCAGAGGCGGAGGTATATGGGGGCCAGGAGGGTCACGTGCCCCCCCTGACTTTTGGAATTTTTTTTTTTTTTCCTATATACACAGCCCACTTTGACCGAAACACTTTTTTAGTGCGTAACACTAATACACACACCCAAACAAACTGACACAAATCCAACCTAATTATTTTTTTTTTTTTCATTTATGGAAAACGGCAATAACGGTTTTTTTTTACCAACTCGTGATTTATCAGATTAGAATCACACAAGACAGATTTGGGATCACACTACAACTTTGATATCTTCTCTTCATTATTTATAGGTAACTTTATTTATGATTTTTTATTTTTAAATAAAAATTATGAGTAGCAATTTATAATTTGTTAAGTTTTGATTTGTAAAATTTTTTTATTTGTTATTATTTAGTTTAAAATAAGAGATTTTGATATGCTAAAATTATGAATCTTAATTGGTGGTGATTTATATTAAAAGTAGGTATTTTGGTTTGTGCTAAAATTAGGGATTTGATTTGTGCTACAATTAAAAATATTAATTTGTAGTATTTGTTATTTAAATTAGGAACTTTCATTTGTTATAATATTGGTATATTAGAAATTTTATTCGTTGTGATTTGTGCTAAATTTTAATTATTTTGATTTGTATTAAAATTGGAGATTTTGATTTGTGGGGGTTTGTGATTTTGATTATGAATTTTTATTTTGATTTTTATTTTTTAAAATAGTCATGGAGAAATATTTCAAAAGAAAATCAAAGTTGGAATCATCTCTTCCTCAAGAAGAAGATTATAATTATTCTTCCGCAAAACAAAGTCGCATAAAAATCAACTTAGTAGACTTTCCTGTAGATCAAAGACTACGGCCCCTGATTATGGACTATAATGCTAATAATCGAGACCAAATTCACAGGGCATATCTACAAAAAGGTCCTTGTCAACCTCGTGATCATAATTTTCCACAAAAATCATTTGGACAAAAACTTCGGCAATTTAATCAGGCTTGGTTTAGTGAATTTCCTAATTGGTTGGAGTATAGCGTAGCAAAAGATGCAGCATTTTGTTTATGTTGTTATCTTTTCAAACCCGATATTGGAGATCAAGTTGGTGGTGATTCTTTTGTTCAAATTTCTAAAGTACAGCTCCAAAAGATGAGAGAGAGTGGGTAGACATCTTTACTTACTGATATTTTGTCTTTTTGTGAAAAGCATGAAATTGATGTTCCCCAAATGGATGATATCTTTGTAGCTCGAGGGAGAAAAAGGCGCAGTGCTCAAGAAATTACAAACTTACATCACTATCGCGCTGAGTTATTCTACACTATTTTGGATATGCAAATTCAAGAACTAAATGCTCGTTTCACTGAGTCAAACACTGAGTTGTTACTTTGTGTGGCATGTTTGAATCCATGTAACTCTTTCTCTAGTTTTGACAAGAAAAAGTTAATTCATCTTGCCGAGTTTTATCCCAAAGAATTTTCTTCAGTGGAGCTCATGGTACTTAATGATCAACTTGATACATATATTATCGACATGCTATCCAGTAGTGAGTTATCAAGATTAAATGGAATTGCCGATCTTGCTAAGAAAATGGTGGAGATTGGAAGAGACAAAATATATCCATTGGTGTATTTGCTCTTAACTTTAGCATTAATCTTGCCTGTTGCAACTGCTACTGTTGAGAGGGTATTTTCGGCTATGAATATTGTGAAGAATTGGTTGCGGAACCGAATGGGTGATGAATGGATGAATGATAGCTTGGTTGTCTACATTGAGAGAGAGATTTTTGATGGCATTGACAATAATATTATCATGGAAAGATTTCAAAAGATGAAAACACGTCGGGGTCAATTGTAAAAGTTTAAAATTAAAAACTTTTTGTAATGAATATTAATTTTTAATGTTTAATATTAGCTCGAAAAATTATTATTATGTTATTGTTATTGATTGGGGAAGAAAAATTTTGAGATTATAATTAATAAGTGCCCCCTATATTAAATTCCTGGCTCCGCCACTGCCTACAATACAATTCCTAACGTATGGGATCTATTGGATCACAGGTATTTTCATAGAATTTATGACTAAACAAGTTTTTAAAATGGAACTTTTCCCTGTTTTTTCCTTTATTTAACATGTGTTATCACAGGTATGTATTGCGGGCTGTGCAGCGAAATAGGCCCATTTTGGAGTTCATTTCGATAATCCAAACCGTTCATATTTTGGAATACATCAAGTAGAATATTCCTATAAAAAATTAAATTAATCGGAATCGTTTATCCATTTATCCACTCACATTTATATTCATTTTAATACCTTAAATCACAATTATTTTTTTATTTTTGTAGATACACATGTCAGTGGATGAATGGGTAAACAATATCCGATTAATTTGATTTTTTACAGGCATGTTCTACTTAATGTATTTTAAAATATGAATGGTTTAGATTATAAAAATGAGTCCATTTCGCTGTACAGTAGTTGCTGTTGCGCAACCTGCGCATCAGTATCCCCTCTTCCGTATTTGAAGTGGAATTGTACAAGATGCATGCTTGATACATGCTAACCATCAAAATTTCCGTTAATAAAATTCATTATTATTTTTTTCATATGTGAAATAGAAAATTTAAATAAAATTCATTATTATTGCAACTAATAAATGTCCGATACTAAGATCATCATTATTATTTCATTATTATTGCAGCTAATAAAATTTAAAGGGATTTTTAATTTAAAATCTCTGATATTAAGATTTTATAAGAGAAAAGATATGTAATATTTTCATAGTAGTTAGGGTTCCTCGACATTTTCATAAAGAAATTTCTCTTTCAACTTTTCAAAGAGAAATTTCAACTTCACATAAAAATTTCAACTCGTCACAGAGAAATTCTGAATTTTTTCTAATAATATTATTAAAGGATCTTAACTAATAATATATATATATATATGAGAAAAGTTAGGGATCATGAAAATTTTTTCATGAAAATAATCATGAAAGATTTATGATCCTTGAATTACCTTGATTAGTGTGTAGTGCTTTATTCTAAGTGTAATCCAAGGGTCACAAAGCTTTCATGATTATTTTCATGAAAGGTTTTTCATGATACCAAACATTGCTGTATATATGTATATATATTAGACCTCTCCTACTACCAAAAGTTAGAGAGTGTTATTACACTAATTTTCCCTTTTTTAAAGGGTGTATACCATATCTAATTTAGTTACACATTTTTATGGTATATGTTATACATTTTAGTAGCAAATATTACATAAAATTACGATAATTTTTAAATTATAAATAAAGTTACTCGATTTGTAATATTGTAACATTTTTATGATAATACTATACATTTTTTTATCAAAATATTTTTGAACCACAAAACTGAATGATACAATGTTTCATTGAAGATTATTGACTATATTTATAAAAATGTAGACATGTAGTGAGATGGTGATACCCATAGGCCGAGGTAGCAACGATACTATGTTTCAAGCAGCATCTTTCAACCTTAGCAGCTTAATTGAGGATTGCAAAAGCATGTATGGAGTCCCACCAGGCCTCAGTGGGTCACTATCTACTATTTATTTATTTATTTTGATCAGCGAAAAAGAAACTTTATTGATATAATAGCAAAGTACAAAGTACAAAACAGAAAACATTAATAAAAAGAGGCAAGTGCAAAAGTATCACGGTGAGCTAAAGCATCCCAATTAGGTTGGCACCACAAAGCCCATCCTGTCATTTGCTAGCACTCGCCAAGTTGGTGAGCAACCAACCAAAGAAACGGAAACCCCTCAAAATAGAACCAAGACTAACAGCCCCTTCTGAGCATAGCAGTCCAAAGTAACAGTCCACTGCTGCGCATAACATATTAGTTCATCAACACCAACAAATCAGATTACCACCAAAACAGATCACCACCAGGACTTGCAGCCAGCTTCCAACAGCAGACTCAGTAGAGCAGAGCATTCCAACAGCAGACTCAGCATAATAGTCCAACAGCAGTCCAACAATAGCACAGAATAGCACAACATAGCAGTCCAACAGCAGAGCATAATTCACAGCAGACTCAGCCACCATTCCAAGATAAGCCCAAAGCAGTAGTCCCACAAGACCAAAACCTCATGCCAATATTTGCAAAAAAAAAAAACATAGTTGCAGCCCAAAAAACCAGCAGTAGACTTTTCACCATCAGTAGACCACCAGCAACAGGAGCAGCAGTAGCCCCAAATTTGATTAGAAACATCAATAGTAGCCCAGAAAACCAGCAACACCATATACCAACTCAATCAACTCTGCAGCAGCCCCAAATTTGATTGGAAACATCATTCCAAAATTATCACTAAGCAGCAGCCCCACAGCACCAAACATCCTTCCAGAATTAGCAACAAACCCAGGATGCAGCCCAGAAAAACCAGCAGCAGACCTCTCACCAGCAATAGACCAGTAGCAGCAGCAGCAACTAGATTCACTTCATTCTTGCAGCAGCAACACCCTGCTACACATAATACCATACCTGCTCCAGATGAGAGACTAAATCATGAACTGAGTATTTCAACTCTTTCAAATTAGCTTTTGCTCACATAGCAACTCTGACCTTTACCAACTCAACCAATTCTGCAAAATCTGGCTTTGCCCCTTTAAACAAACACTCATTCCTGAGTTTCCACACAGTCCACATCAAAGCTAATGGGACTACATTCCACATTTCCTTCACCTGAACCTTACATTTTGTACCTGACCACCAGTGCAAAATAGCCTCCACAGAGCCAAGGATGACCTAATTCAAATTCCATCATTTGACAATATCAGCCCAAACTTTCCAAATCATATGGCAATGTAGTAACACATGATTCATGGACTCCACTTCAGATTTACAAAACACACACAAAGTGTTGGCATTAGGATTCAACACTCCAATCCTAAGCAAGAAATCTGAGGACTTAACCCTGTCTCTCCAAGCTAGCCAACTCAGAAATTGCACTTTGAGAGAGAGAGAGAGAGAGAGAGAGAGAGAGGAGGGGGGGTGTGTATTTTATCATTCCAAATGCTCTTTGTAATTACAATTTCAGGCCCTTTGGATGATTTCACCCAATTCCAAACTGATGCCACAGTAAAAGAGCCACAGGAGTGTGCCAGCCAGGACCAAGAATCATCTACCAATGCATTCAGATTAGGTTCTATCTGCACCAAATCATACAACTTCAGCACTTCCTCTTCTTCCTAAGCAAACAGAGCCCTTCTAAAAGCTAACTTCCAGTCCCTAACCTCACCTTTCCTTTGGAAAAAATACAACAGTGAACCATCTTTCTCAGATGACAATGAGAACAATCTGGGAAAGACTTCGCAGAGACTCTAATTGGTAAACCAACTATCAACCCAAAACTGAATCCTTCTACCATTACCCACCACTGTTTTTGATGTCATTCCAAAAGAATTCACTCAAAGCAGGATTAGATGAATTAATTGACAATACATCCTGCCACAAAGAAGACAACAAACCTGGATCCACTGATAGTGGACTCCATCTGCCACCAATCCCTTCATACTTACTGCACATCACTTGTTTCCATAATGCATTCTCCACTCTTCCATACCTCCACCACCACTTTAATAGTAGGCAATCATTTACCTCCTTAAGATTTCGAACCCCTAATCCTCCTTGAATCTTGCTCAAGCAAGCCTTCTTCCAACTAACTAGATGTTCTTTTCTCCTCACTTCAGATCCTCCCCAGAGAAAATTAGATTGAATTATGTCAATTGATCTTGCAATACCCACTGGCATTTTAAACAAGGATAAGAAATAGACAGGCAAGCTTGACATATCACTGATCTTATCTAGGTTAATCTCCCTACAAAAGACAAGCACCTTCTCTTCTGTAAAGCTAACTTCTTGAACTTTTCCACCACAGGCTGCCAGGTACTCTTTCTCCTTAGATTTGCTCCTAAAGGCATACCCAAATATTTCAAAGGCAGCTTCTAACTATGGCAATTGAGTCTTTTTGCAAAAACTCCTCCACTAAATCATCATGAACACCTATCCCACACACCTGACTTTTGTGGAAATTAATTTTAAGTCCTGACATTATCTCAAAACATCTTAGAATTCTCTTGATAGCAATTATTTCCTCCCAATTTGCTTCACAAAAATATGATAGTATCATCTGCAAACTGAGGGTGAGATAATTTCAGATCATTTGTTCCGATTGAAGCTCCTCTAATCAAACCCACTTCTCTTGTTCTTTCCATCAATATATTAAGGCCCTCTGCAACAATGTTAAAAAGAAAGGGTGAAAGTGGATCACCTTGCCTAAGTCCTTTCATTGGAGAAAATTCTGATGTAGGTGAACCATTTACTAGCACTGATACTCTAATTGTAGAGATACAAGCATTCAACCACCCCACCCATTTCTCCCCAAAACCAAAGTTACTCATCATTGAATACAAGAACTCCCAGTTTACTGAATCATATGCCTTCTCAAAGTCCAACTTTAGGATGATACCTTTCTTCTTCGATCTTTTCCACCAATCCACTACTTCATTGGTAATTAACACCCCATCCAGAATGCATCTTCCACTCAAAAAGGTTGTTTGCATTTCACTGATGATCTTTGGAAGCACCTTTCTCAATCTTCTTTATAAATCCTTGGCTACTATTTTGTATATAGAACTTACCAAGCTGATGGGCCTATAATCTGTCAGACCCGAGGGGTTATCTTTATTTGGGAATTAAGGTAATAAAAGAGTTGTTCACTCCTCTGGCCAACTTACCATTAGAGTGGAAGTCATTCATAAGCTGCACTATCTCCCCTTTCATTATGTTCCAGCATTTCTGTATGCAGGTTAAATTGAAACCATCAGGCCCCAGAGCTTTGTTACCATCACAATCTTTGACTGCTTCCCAGATTTCATGCTCTGTAAACTCTACCTCTAATAATCTAGATGATTCTACAGCACTAATTGAGGTGAAAACACTTGACAATGTTGGCCTATTCCTCCAATCATCAGTAAATAGCTGGCTGAAAAATCCCACCACTGCATGTTTAATTCTATCTGGCTGATCATAATTAATACCATTCCCATTTACAGAGTCTGGCAAATTTTTCCTTTGACTTCTTCTTGCCATTATATGAAAGAACTTTGTGTTTTTGTCCCTATTTTCTGCCCATGTCATTCTGGATTTTTTGCTTCCACAGCCACTCCTTTTTGCTCAATTCCCAGACTGACCTCTTAACCTCTCTTTTCTTTTAGTCTCAATTTCCTGCAGGTTCCTACTTTCAGCTTGTAGATCCCATTCATGGAGTTCATCCTCAGCTTTCCTCAATTGCTCATTAATATTTCCAAAAACTTCACAATTCCATCTTTTGAGATGTGCTCGTAGATTTCCCAACTTCTTCATTATCCTAAAGCTAGCCGAACCACTGACCTGATTATTTTCCCAAGATTTCTTCACTTCAACTTTAAATTCAGTGTGCAAGCTCCAAGCATTTATAAATCTAAATGGTTTTGGACCCTAATCCCTCTCATCCTCCATAAGCACTATTGGACAGTGGTCGGATATACTTCTAGGTAGCCCCCACTATTTAAATGAAAACTTTTCCAACCACCTATGATCAATTAGGAATCTATCAATCATGCTCTACCTATCTCCATCCAAAGCATTACACCATGTAAATGTTCTTCCTAACATTGGAATATCTAACAGCTCTAAATTATCAATTAAATTATTGAAGTCCTTCATCTCCGTAATCCTCCTTGATCACCCTTTCCTTTCACTCATAAATCTAATTTCATTAAAATCCCCACCTACACACCAAGGTCTTAAAAAATTTGGTTTAAGCTTCACTAGAGACTCCCAAAGCTGTCTTCTTTTCAAAACTTCATTTGGTGCATAAATATTTATAATAACACATTTAAAAGAGTGGCTTGAAGTACCTGACAATAGAATGAAGTTTCTATTACTGTAGCTCTCCTTTAATTCAAAGATTGTTGGATTCCATAAGCATAGCATACCTCCAGCACTACCCTCAGCACCAGTCTCCATGTAATCCATCTCCTCCCATGGCTATAGTGACTTAATCAGGTTTTCATCAACACTGCATCTCTTTGTTTCTTGCAACAGTAATACATCAATCTTTCTTTCCCTCACCCAAGTCTTAATTTTTCCCTTCTTTTCAGGCCTTCTTAGACTTCTTACATTCCAAGATAATATCTTCATTAGGAAACTACTATCATTCACCAATCCTCCTAATAGCAACCCCATTGGCTTAAGAAGCTGCTCCTTCACCTTTCATTCTTACTAGATCCTTTTCTACTAAATTATTTTGCTTACCACATCCTTCTCATTCCCTTCACAATTCAGCCCTAGAATTTTTCCTACTTGAACTGTAGCTTGTGTGTCACGACCCAAACCCGCCTCTATAGGTTTGGCACCGTAACCGGCCAGTAATCCGAGGATTACCTATGGCCTCTAAACAGATTAACAAAATATTAGGGGCTAGCGGAAGCAAATAATAATATACAATGTCCATTGAGCTGTGCAGACTTATATGAGACAGAAAAATTTTAAACTTTTTATTTACATATATACACATGACCTGAAGAACCAAGCGAGAAAACATAACTGAACTTAAACTTTACATCACATAACGACAACACTTAGCATATCCGAAACCTCCACGGGAGGCACATAGGTTGGCTGACAGAACAAATTCTAGACAGATGCCTCTAAGCCTGGTCACACGCCTGATCACCTACATACATAAATAATACAGTAAGCTAAAGCCCAGTGAATAATAACAGAGTAAAGGGTTTAATGAATGATGTCCATCACAGAGTGAGAAATCAGAGTTTATATCAGAAACGCAGTCTTATCAGAAATAGAGTCTTATGCATATTCAGATTTCCAATCAGAAATAGATTCAGATACATGCTCATAGTCATAATCATATTCAGATTTTGCATAAGCTCATATGTGGTACACCCATTAGCTAACAGATCAGATAGGTCCAGAGACCACAGACAGAGTTGGTACCAACAACCATAAAGGTCCATATCTTGCGCGCAAGTAGCCACGGTATTATATCCCCTGGGCGAGGGCCTTATGCCACGGTATTGTATCCCCCGGGCGAGGGCCTTATGTCACGGTATTGTATCCCCCGGGCGAGGGCCTTATGCCGCGGTATTGTATCCCCCGGGCGAGGGCCTTATGGACTAAGGGTGCCACAAATACTTTTCAGAAAAACTGGACATTCATTCATTCATTTCCAACATATCATAGCTTTTCAAGAACCAATCATTTCGTATCATAGTATACTGAAAATTCATAACATTGAACATAACTTTACAAAGTTATTACTCACAGATGGCTGCAGGAGCAAATTAGACAGAGTGGACATATCAGATAAATCAGGCAGACAATGGCGCGTGACCTACACAAGCACATAACATATACACATTGAAATACAACATTACTCCCTTGATTAAACTTGTCCTTTCTAGTCTTTATAGTCCGAAGTTCTACCACATTTATTCTTTCTCAATTAAGTAAACTGGGTTCTTATTTCACATATTCTTTCGTTAATAAGTCCCTCTTTTCCAAATGGATTGATCTTGTACTTGGCTTCTTAAACAATTACCACTAGATCAATGATTCATTCTTTAACTAACTAATCTATGTTGATTAGTAGCTTATTATTCTTTATTAGGTCATAAATTCCTTAGAACATTATTCACATGCATGAAATTGACATCAAAATTACTAGTTTTATATCCTTATAAATTTTCCAACTAGTTTCCATAATCTTGAACTTAGCTTAATTTATAACCCCAATTTAATTCATAACCATAGATGCCCCAAAATATGTTTAATTTAAATAAAATCTCAAATTACAAGTATGGGTTAAAATCTAATTATTAAATCAACACTTTATCTAGCATTAGGATTAATTCTAATTTTCCATAAACTTGATGTTTATAAAACATTTCATTTTTCTCTTCAAAATATGAGATTGAATTAATCCAAATCTTTCAAAATCCATGATGTAAGCAATACAAATAAGTCCAATTTTATTTTTAATAACAAAATCAACTTAATTCAATTTTTAACCAAATATTTAATTCATAATCATGGGTGTTCTAAAATGTATTTAAATTGAATAAAACTTTTCAATTCAATTACATGCATGGGTCAAACAAATTTTTAGTTTTCATTATAAAATCAAAACTTCTTTCAATTCCAAAATCAACTCTCAAATTAGGAATGATTCACAAAATTGAACTCAATTCAAATCCATAAACCTTTTAGACATGATCTAAAATCCCAAAACCTTAAAATTTTATAATGCATGTCTAATTAAGGTATTAATCTTGTAGATTTTTCCCATGCATGTAACATTTAGGCATAATTTCATGCAAAATCACAACATCAAACCCAAATAATCAATTTCCATAAATTTGAATCTAATTCAATTTTATCACTCTTTCACTAATTCCTTTTAATTTACATGAAACTGAAGTTATATGACTCTTAGGAAAGCATTTGCATGTATGAAATTAAGAACCAACTAATTTTCTATGTTCAAAATCAAATCATAATTTAATTCTTGATTTAGCCAAATTTAGATTAAATTAATTTCCCTCATAACACATCCAAATTTAAACTTATCAATTTTTACACATGAATTAAATTTGAAGTCTTGAAATTTCAACATGCATGCAAGTATGGGTTTCAATTTGTAAAGAACAAAATAAATCAAACTCTAACTAATTAATTTCCAAATACATATAGTCATAATATTACACATGCATGAAACCCTTTTCACATTAATTTCCCTAATCTTATTCTTAAGCTAATTTCCCTTCATCTTCTTGCTATTGATTCCCATTTCATCCTTAATTTCAAGTATAACATAAGGATTCTATAAAAATTAAGCACAAATCCATACCTTAATATTTAATTTCAGCATTCCTCTACTTCCCCTTTTCTTTTCTTCACTTCCCTCTCTAATCCATAGCTTTTTCCTTGACTTACTTTTGTTCCCAGCAGCCTACACACACACACAAACCCACTCTCTCTCTCTCGGCTGTTCCTCTCCCCCTTTTCTTTCTCCTTCAAATGTTGTTTTCAGCCGAATGCAAACTACACACTTTCTTAAATTCACATATATTAATGTATTATACAGCTATTAGTTGCTGCCTACACCTTACACGTACACACACATCACAATCAGATTTCTTAGTGCACACACACACCCACAATTAGCACCCTTAGTTCTAGATTCCTCCACAATTTAATTTATATTTAGGATTAATTTAATTAAGCATCATTTAATCTTAATAAATTTCAATTAGCACATCGTTGAATTAATTATGACTAATCGTAAATCCCACATAATTTAATTAATCTAATTGATTTCCATTAGATCCTAATTAATTATATTTAATTTTATTAATCCGAATCAGATTTTTAATCAGGCTCCCAAAAGGCGCCAAATAATAAATCGATCTTATTTCCAACCTCAATTTCGATTTCTTAAATCATTTAGGTCTTCAATTTCTGATCAGACTCCAAGTTTCCGTCAATTAAATTATATATTCAAATAGGGCACATCATAATTAAATTTAATTTATAATAACCACAATCCTCAACCCTCATGACTTAATCAATTCCAATTAAGGCCTAATTAATCAAATCTCAATTTCACTAAACTGAATCGAATATTTAATTAGACTCCCAATTGGGTCCGTAATTAAGATTAAATTGATTCAACTTCCTAATTTCACTTCCTTAAGCCATTTGGACCCTTAATTTCTAATTCCAAAATAAACCTTCAATCAAATCATATATGAGTCAGATTTCATAATTCTCATAAATCCCAACTAAATTATAATACTCGGCAATTAAATCTCAAATCCTCTTAATTAATCAAGTACTAATCATTATACGTGATGGGGTTGTTACATTGTGCTTCATTAAAAAATTTTTGCCTTCTCCTTGAGTCTGTACTCTATGAAACTGATAGTGATGTTGCTGCAGCTGCTGCTCTAAAAATGGCTCCACTCTGAAGACAGTTGCTGAACAAGACACCTTTTTTCTTGACTTGCTTTTGGCTAATCTTTCCCCTTTTCTTCAGTTCAGATCCTGACCTCCTACTTTGTTTGTTATCTTTTGCAATAGTCTTCCCCCTTTTTGATGTGGTACCTATTATATTCACTCATTGCTGGGCCGAATGTATAACCAGTGGACACTTCTGGGTTTGATCTGCACAATCACTTAAGTTAGAATCCTCTATGATAGGCCCATTAGCCAAGACCCCAAGCTGTGCTCTATTCAACACTACCTCTACATTTATATTGGACCTTTTACCTTCTGACCACTAACACTCCTAATAAACACAGGAGTGCAAATATGTCCTTCTACTGTTTGAATTTGATTTCCCACCGCTTTTCTTGGATTTCCCAACTGATTCGAACCTTCCTCCATGCTATCACATCCAACAATTGTGTTTCCCAAATCACATTCTGACTCTTTTACAGCTGATTCAGACTCCCCTTCACTACTTCCTTCCTTTTCCTCTGTACCTGTGTCCACCATATCCCTCTATTTGATTTCCTCGTCATTTTTTCTAACCACGTCCTCCTTTCCTGCATTTGCATTCTCATCCTCCTCCTTATCTCGTTTTCCATTTTTTGACAATTGATCAACCTCTTCCTGGGTTTTGGAATCAACCTCCTCACTGATTTTTGCAAACAGACACATTGATGGACTGATGCTAGTATGCCTTTGCATACACGAACTGGGAAAATATTTCCGTTGCATTCGACATTGATCACTGAGTTAATGAACTCAAACCTGTTTGTGATTACTCTTACCTTGCCATACTGGAAGGATTTGTGACTAGTAATGCTCTCATCAAACTGAATAACTTCCCCCCCCCCAGAGGATACCAATATCTCTAAAGCTATTAACACTCCACAAATTAAATGGAACACCCACACAAGTAATCCACACACACCTCTCTTGAGCGATAAACTTCCCCCTTTCCCAATCACTTATGGAGTCACACCAATCAAAAATCCATTCTTCAATATATGGTCTTTCTTTTTTCATATGTTGCTCTGATTTGAAATTTAATAATGCTAACCTTCCACCCCTATCTCTCACTTTTACCTCAGTCATAACTCTTTTTTGAAACTCCATCCTGAAATCATTGAATGAGAAAAAAGTCTTCCGCTTCACAATCAAACTTTCATATAGCCAACCATTTCCCGTCTCATAAGATTGTACCACTCTTGTCATCTTCTCCTGTATGCCTCCATTTTGAACAACTTCAGCATAAGATCTTCTTCCTACAACCTTCACTTCTTGCGGTGTAGAGTTCCTCTAGTGATACTACAACTTCATCTCACCTCCTTTGTTCCTCCCTGTGGGTTGTTTATACTCTTCTTTTTTGTATTCTGCATTCTTCACCTTCAGAGCTTTATTATCATACCATAAACCATCATCTTTTTGCACCGCCATGTCTGCTACAACCTTGCAATCATACCTAACAAATCCAAACCGTGAGCCCGTTACTTGTCTTCTTTTGGTTGGAATAAATACATCCTTGACTATTCCAAACTTGCTGAATAAAGAGAACAGACTTTTTGGATCCATTGAGTTTGGTATTTCATCTACAAAGATTGTGTACAACCCATCTTCCATAGATCGGGTGTTTTGATTGCCCAATCTTCCTACTCTTCTTCTTCTTAATACTGGGTTCCACCCTTCTCTCTCCATCTAAACTTTGTAAATTCGGACAAGGTTGGATGGGTCACTGCCTACTATGAAGGGCATGTATGTAATTTTCATTCATCTCTATTTAATTTGGTATTTTTTATGCAGTCTTTCCCTAGCACATATTTATAAGGATAAATTACACTACTTAATTCTATAATTTACTTCTTATGTTAATTTAGCTCCTATGGATTCAGTTTTATCAATTTTACTCTTTAAACTTTCATATTGTGTCAATTTAATATAAACAGCAATGCTAGATATCATAAAAAATCTTTCATGAAAATGATCATGAAAGATTTGTGATATTTGGATTACACTTAGAATAAAGCACCACACACTAATCAAGGTAATCTAAAGGTCACAAATCTTTCACGATCATTTTCATGAAAAAAATTTCATGATCCCTAACATTTCTCTAATACAAATGATAATGCTTGTTTAGAAATTAGACAAAATTTAAAGATAAAATTATTCATTTACTCTTTCTTGCACCCCTCCATCACAATCAATTTTGCCCATGATTTTCTTTTAATTTCTTAGTGGAATTATCAATTGAATTAGATTAACATAATATTAAAAAAAAATTAAATAGTGAAACTATTGTGATTAAAATTAAACAAATTAAATTGATGTAAGAAACAACTTACAAGACTATTGGTGTATTTTTTTTTTTTTTTTTTTTTTCTAGGGTCCAGCTTGTCTCCAATTGGAGATCAAGACTGGACCCGCCCAGTCCGCATCGTGAGCTCACTTTTAGGCTCCGCTTTGATAATCTGAACCATTCACATTTAAGGTTTGTTGAGTACATTATCCATGTAAAAAATCAAGTTGATCAGAAAACAGAAATTACGTGTTAGAATCAGCTTCGTATATAAAAAAATAAAAAATAAAAAAATAGACGGTGAGAAAATAAACGGTTCATATAAAACTAATTTAAATACATGGTTTCTGTTATCTGATCAATTTAATTTTTTTACATGAATGATGTATTTGACAAACCCTAAAATGTGAACAGTTCGAATTATCGAAGCGGAGTTCAAAAATGAACCCCGGTGCGGACTGGAGGGTCCAGTCTTGATCTCCAACTAGAGACAAGCTGGACCCTTTTTTCTATTTGTAATTTGTACTTTTTTTAAATGACTTATAGTACTTTCCCTTGAATACATAATGGAAACTTAAACATTTTTTTTAATCAATAAAAAAAAAAAAACTTTATTGATGGAATAAACTAGTACAAAGTACAAAGCAAATTACATCAATAAAGAAAAGGGAAATGCAAAAGCATCACAATGAGCTAAATCATCCTAATAAGGTTGGCACCAAAAAGCTCATCCTATCATTTGCTAGCACCCCCAGAGATGGTGAGAGACCAACCAACACAATGACACAACAACAGCACAGACCAGCAGTCCAGCAACAAACAGCAGACCAGCAGTCCAGCATACAACCCATACAGCCACCCAATCACAACAACACAACAACAACAATCAGCAACAGTAACAGGTAGGCATCTAAGCAGAGCGGACCAGCATCAAGCCATACAACCATTCATTTATCCAACACAGACATTCAGCCATTCATCTAGGACAGGCCAACCACCCAATAACCCAACTTAGCCAATCAGCCAACCTACCATCACAATCAACCAATCAGACAATCAGCCAACCCCCAAAAAGGAGACCATCACAGCAGCAAAACAAAATAAGACCTAAGTATAACAAAATAGGCCTGTTACAAAAACCCCCAGGCAGCAGAGCATAGCAGACCAGCACCAAAAACACCCCCAGACAGCACCACACTAGCTCCACACCTTGGTGACAATCTTATATCCTCCATCTTTATGCAATGACCTTAATTGATGAGAGTAATGAGGAATTAGGATTATTGCATACTGATCTGGATTATATAGGTTGCTTGTGGGATAATACCCATCTGCTAACTCCAAGCAGCTTAGACTTTCTACTGCCTAACCAGAGCCAAATGAAACTTCATGCAGGCAGCCTTATACATCAGCACACCTAAGTTCTTTCTGCCCAAAACATCATCTCATCCCAAGTCTCACCCAGCCATCATCCTAAGTCTCACCCAGCCATCAACCTTATAAACAAAAACCTAACCTTAGACACAACCCTTTACCACAAAACAGCAACAGCATCATCATATTTCAGCAAAGCATCACACAACACCAAAAACTTCCATATCTGATACAAAAACTTCACCTAAACAGAACATCAAAAAAATCACCAGCATAGCAGACCAACACCAGACCCAACTGGACGGTCCAATCCACCTTTTTGTGAAATTTATATTTCTAAATATGATGTGGCCCACATGTATCTATGACATATATGGATTCACACAAAATATTTAAAAATAAATAAATAATGAAATTTATCTGGTAATAACAAGCCTCTTTTGTCATATAAATGGTGGAAATGCCAAATATACAATGTTTACTTTTGCAGGTTCGCATTTCTTGGATCTTCTTCCAGCAGTCCAAAGTGATCCTCCCCGGTTGCTAGTGCAACGAAAAGAAAGAGGTCAAGATTGTCAAAGGTTGGATCAAGAAGTATTATGCTAATCTTCTAGCTTCCAAACACTATTAGATCAATATATAACTACAAAGAACACTCTAAAGTAATCAATAATCAAAGGATATAATTCTATCAAAGATTAAACCCCTAATTATGCATCAAAAGTTTGACTCAAAATAATTGTGGGTTTAAAAAATGCTCTACTCTCTCTTATATATGTTCTGTTCGATTGAGTCATAAACTATATATTCCTTTGAATGTAAGCAATGGAATGTCTAAAGTCCCTTTCCTCACTTTATTAGTGCTTTGGGTATAAGAGAGCAAATTTTTTGTTTTTGTTTTTGTTTTTTTTTTTTTTTTGAATAGATAAAAATGATACTTTGAGGTGTCATCACAACATCCATGGGCCCAGACCCAAGGATAACCAGTTGCCAACTTAATTTAATCCAACCCATACTTTTTCCACATGAATTCCCAATGTTATTGGAATCTACCATGAGATTGGGGGTATGCCACTCCACTAAGGGTGTCACTTACTCTTTAGAAAAAAAAAAAAAAAAAAAATGAAAGTTGAGTGATGATATGCCCTAAAAAAATGCATAGGTTCACGGAGTGGACCCTCTAGTTTAGTCGTGGGCCATTGCAATGTGGTCTATTTTGATCATCAACTCATTCATGTTTTAAGCTCATGTCTGAAGATCATTCATAAAAAATAATCACAGATCAATATGATAATTTATAATTACATAATTTGATCATATTTATTTGGTAGTATATTTTAAAATCAAACTTGGTGCCTATTTCATTTATGAAGTATTAGATGACTATTATTATCAATAGATATAAGATATTATTCATAGATAAGATATGTAGAGTTGTAGAATTGTAATTGTCAACCTCATAATAGCATCTTAGGCCCCATTTTCAACATTTCAATAACTTGTAGAATTGTCACTCTCTCTGCGCCATGCAATAAAAAAGACTTTGTAGTCTAGGCTGCTTGATAATGTTAGGTTTTTATAATTGGTAATTTCGTTTGACAAAATTTTTTTCAGTTGTAATTTTATTCGTTCTTATGTTTCAATAAAGATATAAGTGTTTAGATATGAATCCAACCCGAATTATGTCTATACAGAGGAGTTTATGAATTTGAGACTTTCATGTTTGTCACTTTGCGGGGGTCTAAGGGACATCACCCTATGGCGGGTCCGAGGCAGCGCCTTGATAGGGTTGAAGAGCAACAACCCTGAAGCCAAAGTGGTTTGACCACTCAAGCGGTCATTTGTGTGCTTGAACGATTAATGGCATCATCCAATATTTTTATACAGTGCCTGAACTTCTGGGAAGAAAGTTTTATCACTCGAGTAGTGAAAGTTACGCTTGAGCACTTAGCCAACATGTTTCGCAACGCCTTTAATCACACCGCTCAACTAGTATTCGCGATTCAATTTACTATAAAGTGCACAGTTTGGTGTTCTTAGGATTTAAGTCATCCATAATTTTAGAGAGAAAGAAAAGAAAGTGTTTTCTATTGAAAGCTATTTTATATGAGTTTCTTTGGTGTATAGAAGGTGATTGATTGATCAACGAATTACAGATTGTCAAATATCAAGGGTTATTCTCATTATTTCGTTCACAAAAGAAAGACTTGTTCTTCGATGGATTCTAGAGAACTTGGGCCAAAAACTTTGGTGAATTCTAGAATGTCTCATCGTCGTGGATTCGATATCGACGTTGTGGATTTAATGTTGAACAAGACAATTCCGAGATGAAGACAGTGGTGGAAGAGGCATATCGTGGGTCAGTTCAATTCAAGCATGGATTCATTAGGTAATTGAGGGTACATTTTTGTAATTCTTTTTTGTTTTCTTAGTGGATTTTTTTTGTGGTTTTAACCCGTGACTTTTTTATTACAATTGGAGGCGCTCTAATTGTGAAATTTGTTGGGTTAATAGAAAATGTGATTTTAAGAAGGATCCATGATGATGTAGCTTGCGTGGCCATACAATTCTTGGATCCATCGGACAAGAAATATAAAAGCCAAAAACGGGATGGGCTTGAAATTGAATAAAATTGGTGGATCAATAGAAAATGTGATTTTAGGACGGATCCATGATAATGTAGCATGCATGGCCATAAAATTGTTTGATCAAATGGATAGGCAGTACAAAAGCCAAAAATGGATCGGGTTCACAATTGCATGAAATTTGGTGGGTCAATAGAAAAGTGATTTTAGGATGGATCCATGATGATATAGCATGCATGGCCATACATTTCTTGGATTAAACGGACAAGCAATGCAAAAGCAAAAATCGGTCGGGCTCGGAATCGCGTGAAATTTGGTGGGTCAATAGAAACTGTTACTTTAGGATGGATCCTTGAGGATGTAGCTTGCATCACCATACAATTCAAGAATGAAACGGATAAGCAATGCAAAAACCAAAAATGGGCCAGGTTCGGAATCGCGTGAAATTTGGTGGGTCAATAGAAAACGTGATTTTAGGAAGTATCCATGATGTTGCATGCATGGCCAAACAATTCTCGGATCAAACAGACAGGCAATGCAAATGCCAAAAACGGGTCGAGTTCAGAATCGTGGAAAATTTGGTGGGTCAATCGAAAATGTGATTTTAGAACGGATCCATGATGATATAGCATACGTGGTCATATAATTCTCGGATCAAACAGACAAGCAATGCAAAAGCCAAAAACGGGCTGGGCTCGGAATTATGAGAAATTTAGTAGGTCAATAGAAAATGTGATTTTAGGAAGTATGCACAGGGATGTAGCATGCAGGGCCATACAATTCTCGGATCAAACGGATGGGCAATGCAAAAGCCAAAAACGGGCAAAGCTTGGAATCGCGTGAAATTTGGTGGGTTAATAAAAACGTGATTTTAGGAAGATTCCATGATGATGTAGCATGCACGGCCATACAATTCTTGGATCAAACGAACAAGCAATGCAAAACCCAGCTAGGCTCGGAATAGCTTGAAATTTGGTGGGTCAATAGAAAATGTCATTTCTGGATGGGTCCATGATGATGTTGCACGCATCGCCATACAATTCTCAGATTAATCGACAAGGCAATGCAAAAGCCAAAAATGGGTCGGGCTCGTAATCCCGTGAAATTTGGAGGCTCCATAGAAAGCGTATATTTTGGAAGGATCCCTGATTATGTTGCATGCATGGCCATGCAATTCTCAGATCAAACAGACAGGCAATGCAAAAGCCTAAAACGGGTCGGGCTCAGAATAGAATGAAATTTAGTTGGTCAATAGAAAACACAATTTTAGGACAGATCCATGATAATGTAGCATGTATGGCCATACAATTCTCAGATGAAATGGACAAGCAATGCAATACCCAAAAACGGGTCGGGCTCAGAATTGCTTGAAAATTAGTGGGTTAATAGAAAACATGATTTTAGAAAGGTCCATGATGATGTAGCATGGATAGCCATACAATTCCTGTAACAGACAGACTGGCAATGAACAAGCCAAACACAGGCTGGGCACGAAATAGCATAAAATTTGGAGAGTCAATAGAAAACATGATTTTAGGATGAATCCATGTTGATGTCGTATGCATGGGCATACAATTCTCAGATCAAATGGACAGGCAATGCAAAAGCCAAAAATGGGCCGGGTTCAGCATCGCGTGAAATTTGGTGGATCAATAGAAAAAGTGATTTTTGGACAAATCCATGATGATATAGCATGCATGGCTATACAATTCTCGGGTCAAATGGACAAGCAATTCAAAAGCCAAAAACGGGACTAGCTCGAAATTGCGTGAAATTTGGTGGGTCAATAGAAAACGCCATTTTTGGATGGATCCATAAGGATGTAGCATACATGGCTATACAATTCTTGGATCAAATAGACAGGCAATACAAAAGCCAAAAACGGCTGGGCTCGGAATTGTGTGAAATTTGGTGGGTCAATAGAAAATGTCATTTTAGGAAGGATCCATAAGGATGTGGCATTCATGGCCATATAATTCTCACATCAAACAGACCGACAATGCAAAAGCCAAAAACAGGCGGGCTCGGAATCGTGTGAAATTTGTTGCGTCAATAGAAAACGTGATTTTAGGAAGGATCCATTATGATGTAGCATGTATGGCTATACAATTCTCAGATCAAACGGACAGGCAATGCAAAAGCCTAAAACGGGTCGGGCTCAGAATCGGATGAAATTTGGTGGGTCAATAGAAAATGTGATTTTAGGACGGATCCATGACCATGTAGCATGCATGGCCATATAATTCTCGGATCAAACGGATAGGCAATGCAAAGGCCAAAAATGGGTTGGCCTTGGAATTGCATGAAATTTGGTGGGTCAATAGAAAACTTGATTTTAGGAAGGATCCATAATAATGTAGAATGCATGGCCATACAATTCTCGGATCAAATAGACAGGCAATGCAAAAGCTAAAAATGTGCCTGGCTCAAAATATCATGAGATTTGGAAGGTCAATAGAAAACGTGATTTCAGGAAGGATCCATGATGATGTAGCATGTATGGCCATACAATTCTCAGATCAAACGAGCAGGCAATGTAATAGCCAAAAATGGGCAGGGTTCGGAATTGCGTGAAATTTGGTGGGTCAATAGAAAACGTGATTTTAGAATGGATCCATGATGATGTAGTTTGCTGGCCATTCAATTCTTGGATCAAATGCACAAGCAATGCAAAATCCAAAACGGGCCTGGCTTGGAATCGCGTGATATATGGTGGATCAATAGAAAATGTGATTTTAGGACGGATCCATGCTGATATAGCATGCACAACCATATAATTCTTGAATCTAACGAACAAGCAATGCAAAAGCCAAAATTGGGCCGGGCTCGAAATTGCGTGAAATTTGGTGAGTAAATAGAAAACGTGATTTCAGGAAAGATCCATGAGGATGTAGCAGGCTTGGCCATACAATTCATGCATCAAACGGACAAGCAATGCAAAAGCCAAAAACGGGTTGGGTTCGAAATTGCGTGAAATTTGGTTGGTCAATAGGAAATGTCAATTTAGGACGGATCCATGACGACATAGCACGCATGGGCGTACAATTCTTGGATCAAACGGACAAGCAAAAGAAAAGCCAAAAATGGCTAGGCTTGGAATCGCGTGAAACTTGGTGGGTCAATAGAAAACGTGATTTTTAGAAGGATCTATGAGGATGTAGCATGCATGGCGATACAATTCTCTGATCAAACGGATAGGCAATGCAAAAGCCAAAGACAGGCTGGCTTAGAATCGTGTGAAATTTGGTGGGTCAATTGAAAACGTGATTTTGAGAAGGATCCATGATGATGCAGCATGCATGGCCATGCAATTCTCGGATCAAACAAGTAGGCAATGCAATAGCCAAAAACGAGTCAGGCTCGAAATAGCATGAAATTTAGTGGATCAATAGAAAACATGATTTTAGGAAGGATCCATGATGATCTAGCATGCATGGCCATGCAATTCTCAGATCAAACGGACAGGCAATGCCAAAGCCAAAAATGGGTCGGGTTCGGAATCGGATGAAATTTAGTGGGTCAATAGAAAACATGATTTTAGGACGGATCCATGATGATGTAGCACGCATGGCCATATAATTCTCGAATCAAACAGATAGGCAATGCAAAAGCCAAAAACAAGACGAGCTCAGAAGCGCGTGAAATTTGGTGGATCAATTGAAAACGTGATTTTTGGAAGGATCCATGATGATATTGCATGCATGGCAATACAATTCTCGAATCAAACGAACAGGCAATGGAAAAGCCAAAAACGGGCCGGGTTCGGAATCTCATGAAATTTGGTGGGTCAATAGAAAACATGATTTTAGGATGGATCCATGATGATATAGCATGCATGGCCATACAATTCTCTGATCAATCGGACAGGCAATGCAAAAGCCAAAAACGGATCGGGCTCGTAATAGCATTAAATTTGGAGGTTCAATAAGAAACGTCATTTTAGGAAGGATCCATGATAATGTAGCATGCATGGCCATATAATTCTTGGATCAAACGGATAGGTAATGCAAAGGCCAAAAACGGGCTGGGCTCAGAATCGCGTGAAATTTGGTGGGTCAATTGAAAACGTGATTTTAGGACGGATCCTTGATGATGTAGCATACATGGCCATATAATTCTCAGATCAAACGGACAGGCAATGCAAAGGCCAAAAACGGGTCGAGCTCGGAATCGCGTGAAATTTATTGGGTTAATAGAAAACGTGATTTTAGGACGGATCCATGATGATGTAGCATGCATGGCCATATAATTCTCGGATCAAACGGACAGGCAACGCAAAGCCCAAAAACGGGTCGGGCTCGGAATCACATGAAATTTGGTGGGTCAATTGAAAATGTGATTTTCGAACGAATCCATGATGATATAGCATGCATGGCCATATAATTGTTGGATCAAATGGATAGGTAATGCAAAAACCAAAAAATGGCCCCGACTCGAAATCATGTGAAATTTGTTGGGTTAATAGAAAATGTGATTTTAAGAAGGATCCATGATGATGTAGCATGAATGGCAATTCCATTCTCGGATCAAATGGGCAGGTAATGCAAAACCCAAAAATGGGTCAGGCTCAGAATCGCGTGAAATTTGATGGGACACTAGAAAATGTGATTTCAAGAATGATCCATGATAATGTGCCATGCATGGCAAAACAATTCTCGGATCAAACGGACAATCAATGCAAAACCAAAAACGGGTCGTGCTCGGAATTGCATTAAATTTGGTGGGTCATTAGTAAAATTCATTTTAGGAAGTATCCATGAGGTCGTAGCATGCTTCGCCATACAATTCTAGGATCAAACGGATCGACAATGCAAAAGCCAAAAATGGACCAGGCTCAGAATCGCATGACATTGGTTGGATCAATAGAAAACATGATTTTGGGAAGGATCTATGATGTTGTAGCATGCATGGCCATACAATTCTGAGATCAAACGAACAGGCAATGCGAAAGCCTAAAACGGGTCGGGCTCAGAATCAGATGAAATTTGGTGGGTCAATAGAAAACATGATTTTAGGACGAATCCATGATGATGTTGCATGCTTGACCATATAATTCTCGGATCAAATGGACAGGCAATGCAAAGGCCAAAAACAAACCAGGCTCAGAATCGCGTGAAATTTGGTGGGTCAATAGAAAGCGTCATTTTAGGAAGTACTTGACAATAATTTCGGCACAAGTCGACACATAAGAAATGTGTATGGCTGAAGTCGTCAATGGTGATTGGGTATAGACTATGAACCCAACACTGAAAATTGATGTCATTCCCTTGAAATATAGTGAATTGAAGTTATCTGGATTGTGTTGTCAGTGGTAGAACAAATTTGTACAGATGCGGTCAGATTGGTGGTTAAAACGTGCGCACGTATAGCCAAGTCACAATCGAATGTCAATCTATGGGATAAATTTATAGATGAAAGTTGGCATGAGGCAAAATTTTGGTACCAAGATAAACATGTTTAACTCAAGTTTTTATTATCAATATTATAGTGTGATCAAGTGGGAGATGAAGGTGTGAGAGGTGTTTACACCAGAATATGGTGGATTTCCTGACACCAAATCATAACCCAATTGGTGGTAATATAGAACCTTCCCGTAGGAAGAAACAATCTGGAAATTAGTTTGGTTTGAATTTTGTAATTCAAAGACCCAATGCTTCAAATCATTGTGACTCTTGGGTATAGAGACTCAATACCAATGGTTGTAACCATTGATAAAGAGACACCATGTAGACTATAAATACATTGCCAACACAATGGATGAAACTACTGGAAAATCTTTCTCTCTTTATTCTAAATTTCCAGATTGTATATTCTTGTGTGATAAATACCCTCACGAGAATTCCGATCTATTTGCCATTGTTGAGATAATCTTATAGGAATATTATTGATGAAAAATTGTACTTATAATATTCTAAAGTTTACATCCCTATTTATAATGATAGAAGTAAATTAGGAAGGCTAATTTTTTTTTAGACACAAAAAGAGTAAAAGAAAATAGAAAATTATCAAAACAATTTTCCTATTACTAAAAAAGGGAAATTTTCATAAATGGCGAAAATGCAACTCCAATAGATGAAATTTGTCCAAAATCGTGGAGCTTCGCTTCTTGAATTATTTCCAATCAAAACTATCAAATTTTAAATAATTACGAACTGATTTGCCAAAATTACATCTTTATCCTTGAACATCAAGTTGACCTTTTCTAGAACTTCTATTAATCTACTACATGTTTTGCATTCTAATAAACCGTTTTTTACTATTATTTTTTTTATTAAGACTGGGCTTTATTTGATGGCAAATTACATGTTTGTTTGTATAATATGTATTTGTAGATATGTAGTGAGATGGTGTTACCCATTGGTCGAGGCAACAATGACACTATGTTTCCAGCAGCACCTTTCAATCTAAGTAGCTTCATTGAGGACTGCAAGAGCTCATATGGTGTGTTTCCATGCCTCATTGGGTCACTACTTATTATGGAGGCCATGTGTGTATGCCCTTTTTATAATACAGTTACGTTATATTTGAATTATGAAATTGAGTAGTGATTTAAAAAGAAAAGAAAAAAAAAGAAAAGTGAATGCAATATCCCTATGCAATGTGAATGAAATTTGAGTAATTATATTTTATATGTATTTTCTCTTTTTCTTTTTAAATCTTTATCAAAATTTATGGTCTAAACACAATTTTATTCTAATTGTACAGAATCTAATTACAAAATCAGATACGACCTTTTTACATGGCTTGGGATTCACATATTCAGTGAGAGGGTTATGTCCAATGATAAAATTTTGTATACTTAGAATTTTTTGTTAGGATAACTTTATCAAATGAAAAACGGCAAATTACACTGGTGGTCTTTACATTTTGTCTCTTATGTCATTTTGGTCCCTCAACTTTCAATTAGCTTAATTTTTACCCTTAATTTTAAATTTTTTGTCATTTTGGTCCAATTGATAATCTCATTAGTGTTTTTGACAAAAAAATAATTACTGAATTAGTTAAATTTAACTCATTGAGTTTAGTAAATTTATAATTTTACTCTAAAAAATGTGACACATGCCATATATATGCATATTTTTCATAAAAAAATGCTATGGGTTGTAATCAATGGGACCAAATTGAAACAAAATCTTAAATTCAAAGCCAACATCGAGCCAATTGAATTTATAGGGATCAAAATGACACAAAGACCAAAGTAGAGGGACTACTGTCGCAATTTGCCCAATGAAAAATGATTTGCAGAAAAAAAAAAAAAAAAAAAAAACTCAATTAGACTGATGCTTTAATCACTACAAGAATTTTCACTTTTGGCGACTAAATTTTTAGTCGCCAAAAG
Organism: Camellia granthamiana; assembly: GCA_036172215.1. Lineage (NCBI taxonomy): Eukaryota > Viridiplantae > Streptophyta > Magnoliopsida > Ericales > Theaceae > Camellia > Camellia granthamiana. The sequence continues at coordinate 998 of JAXFYN010000022.1, read as the reverse complement.
TCAGTTTTTAGTCGCCGAAAGGCTTTAGCGACTAAATTTTTTGGTCACAGAATTAGTAGCCGAAGAGTAGTCGGGAAAGCTAATTGTCGACTAAACTTATTTTAGTCGCCAAATGTATTTATTTGCCGACTAAATATTTAGTCGCCAAAAGGTTGGAAAAAAAATTAAATAAACATTTTCGGCGATTAGCTTTCAAATTTAGCGTATTTCATAAACTGACGAAAATGGCAAAGCATTTAAAAGACCTCCTTTCTGCGGATCGAGTCTCTGGCTTTCGACGCCATTTTTCCATCCCCGACGACGTCCATCTGTTGTTCGTGACAGACAGCACCCTTGATATAGAGAGGGTTGATCAAAGCACAATCATCTTCCCTCTTTTATCAATTGCTGAGGGCGTAGTTCGTTTCCCCCTTCACCCATTTCTTAGGGCTGTCCTTCGCCATTGGGGTCTAATCCATTCCCAACCTAATGTAAACTTCTTCCAAATCATAATGGGGATTATAGAGTTAAACCGTCGTCTTAGGATCAATCTCGGCATACCCGCTATTCGACATTGTTATGCCTTGGCCAAGTCTTCTGGCCGACATGGGTGCTATTTCCTTAGAGCCAAGGACACCGACCATCAATTAGTGACTATGCTTGCCAGTTCTGGCAAGCGAGTTGATGATCTTATGGTCGTTGTCCGAGGTAACTGAGAATTCGGCGAAGGCGAAGATCGCCTAGATCCTATTTCTAGACGGAGAGGCGAACTAGGTGGCCATATAGCTCCTTGCGTTTATCTTCCTTATATGTATTCGGCTTTATTTTCGTGGTCTTATGTTTTTACTTGTATAGGAAACGATTTGAAGAAAGTTTTGGTTTCAACCGACGATTCCGTTCTTGTGGAAATCAAAGTCGCGCTCCAATACTTCGGCCGTCCAAGCCTTCAGAAACAAGGGAGGGCGGCCCACATTCTTCTTCGATATGAGCCGACGTATACGACGTTTTCGGCGGTGGAC
>JAXFYN010000021.1:552524-640853 GCA_036172215.1 Camellia granthamiana | reverse complement strand
TTGACTTCCAGCATGTTTTCCCGAGATCATTTGCATGAATGTAAGACTTGTTTTGAGAAGTATGTTCAGTAGACTTTGTCATGTGTTTGTAGGACTTGGACCTTTGCTGTGAATCCGACGTCCCAAGAACTATGTGAGTGGTATTTTTAATAAAGTTATGTTATTATGTTTTGATAAGCTTTGCTTTGTTCTGTTTTGAAAAGTATTTGAACAAGCATGAATGATTATTCCCCTTTTTATATATCAAGTATAAGTTTTGTGTGCCAAGTATGAGTTTTGTTTTGAAGTCCGTACGTGCTAGGGGACTTAAAGCATTAGTAGCACAACCTTTTGGAGTCCGTACGTGTCAGGGGACGTTAAGCATAAGTGACACAAGTCCGTACTTGCTAGGGGACTTAAAGCATTAGTAGCACAACCTTTTGGAGTCCGTACGTGTCAGGGGACTTTAAGCATAAGTGACACAAGTCCGTGCGTGCTAGGGGACTTTAAACTTTAGTAGCACATATGATTTGAAAGACCAAGATTGAAGTACAAGCTATGATATGTTTTGTTTGGAATGTGATGACCCCAAGTACATGTTTTGATACAAGTTACGCCAAGTATGTTTTGTATAAGTTTTGCCGAAGTACATGTTTTGAACAAGATATGATATGTATGTATGTTTTACAAGAACCTCGGAAATCATTCATGTAAACCCCTTTATTATTTGTACCATTCACTGAGTATCCAATACTCACCCTCTCTATATATATGTAGGTTCCAAGCAAGAAGTCGGCTTCGCCGAGATGTGTGTTTGTGCCGATGTTATATGTATGTTAGGTCGGCGTTGAGGACGTCGACATTATGTTTTGGAACTCATGTTACGTCGGCAATCTGGAAGATTATGTTTTTGACTCGCATTCATGTATTTTGTTTATGTCGGCCTGAGAGGCCCTTTTGTTAAGATGCAATATGTATGTTGAATTCAAGTTGTAAAGCTATAATTAAGATGTATGCCATTTCATTTGACTTATGCACAGCTCTTATGGACCACTTGTATTTTAATATTGCTTCCGCTCTTGTTAGCCCCATATGTATACTCTGATTGTGTGTGATTTTTGTAAGTTGGCCTTCGGTAATCCCGGATTACTGGCCATCATGGCACCAAACTACTAGGGGCGGTTTGGGGTCGTGACAGAATGGTATCAGAGCACAAGTTCCTTATAGTACGTTGTTCACACACTTTGAGTCCTAAAGAGCATAGGATTTCCCTTAGACTTGATATTAGGATTGCATCATATTGCTTGCTACTTGATAAGATGTGCATCATCTCGGCATGATCACTTATTTCTTGCATGCATGTTTACTTGCTCATTTTGTTTTAAGAGTTACACTTTGCATACCTTTAGCATCATGAGACGAGGTAGACCCCCAGTTGGCCGAGATCAGTCTGAGGACAGAATAGACAGATTAGAAAGATTGGTCGAAGGTTTGGCTCATGAGTTAAGGCAAGCAAGGCAGCAGAACACTAGTACTACATCTACTCAGGCCGAGCAGACTGATCGCCGACGTGCAGATCCGCCTGCACCCCCTCCATTGCAGCAAGTGCCTCCACAACCAGCTTTGTATAGGGATGGTACATTGACTTTGATCAAAGAATTCAAGAAGATGAAACCGCCGACGTTCCAAGGAGGTATAGAGCCGATGAAAGCAGAAGCATGGGTTCTTGAAATGGAGAAGTTGTTCGAAGTTTTTCCTAGCACCGACGCCCAGAAGGTGGCATTGGCGGCATTCACATTGGAAGATGACGCTCGTAGATGGTGGATGATGATCCGAGAAAGTAATCCAGATTTGACTTGGGCCAGATTTTTGGAGTTATTCTATGACAAACATTTTCCCTTAAGTGTTCGAAATCGCAAGGCTACCGAATTTCAAACCTTGGCGCAGGGCAACCGAACAGTGGCGGAGTATGATCGCGTTTTTACTGAATTGGCGAGGTTTGCACCTCACATGGTCAACGATGAATATATGAAGGCTAGAAAGTTTGAGAGTGGACTTCGTGGACCAATACAAGACCGGGTTCACCTGCACAATATGCCGACGTACGCTGGAGTGTTAGATAAGGCCATCCTTGCAGAAGCCAACCTGAACAGAAGTCAGAGTTCGGGAGAGAATCAGAAGAAGAGGCCGACTTATGGCAATCAGAAGAAGAGGCAAACCTATGACAACCGCGATGAAGAAGCAGACCCGGATGATGCCGAGGAGAAGACCAAGGTGGACAATCCTGACAACACAAATCAGGAAGGTGACACCAGGCCGACGTGTACAAGTTGTGGGAAACAACATTTTGGAGATTGTTATTGGGCAACTGGAGCATGTTTTGGATACGGTGAGAAGGGTCATCGTATTAAGGATTGTCCCAGAGTAAAAGCTAAGGCTGATAAGAAGAGATGAGAACCCACAATCCGAAGTTGCTTTGGGGACATGGTAAGTGAAGTTTGGGAACCAAACTTCCTTAAGGGGGGAAGGATGTAAGGACCCACATTTCTTGTCTTAGTCATGCTTGCATGCATTTATATGATTTGCCATGTTAAGATTTGCATGAAAGGATTTTGCCTTGTTTTGTACGAATGGGATTTGCCTAAGTGTATGTGTATGCTTTGTTCCTCCCTTGTTATGTCAAGCCTAGGTCATGCTAAGCCTAGGATATGTTAAGCCGGAGTCATGCCAAGCCTGAGCCATGCTAAGTTTAGAACATTCCCAAGCCGAGGTCATCCTAAGCCTGTAACTATCTTAGAATCTCTTTGTTTGACCTCTACCTTCGTCCTGGCATATTGGCCGAGATGATTATCATCTGGGCCGAGGTGTGAATCGCCAAGGCCGAGCTGTGTATTATCTAGGCCAAGATGTTATCTTGAACCCAAGTGATCTTGTCCTGGAGTGGTATGACCTAGACCGAGGTGTGGCACATCTAGGCCGAGGTGTGGCACAGCTTAGTCAAGTGTTGTCCTTCCTAGCCGAGATCATTGTCACCTTAGTTGCCGAAGCTTTGTTCTTAGCCGATGTCTTTGTTACCCCCACTTGCCGAAGTTTTGTCGTTAGCCGAAGTCATTGTCCTTTGCTTACCGATGTCTTGTCTTTGCCGATGTCATCACTTGCCGAAGTGTTTGCTGTGAAGCTTGTTAGATACGCTTTGTCTTACACAAGTCTTGTCAATGCATCACCTTTTTGAGGAGAACCAATCCGGTAGAGCCACGTGTCCGAGCTGAGTGTTAAATCAGCCGGCAGAGAGAGAGGAATGCATCATTTGTTATATCTTTGTTGGAAGAAGAGAGAGAAGCTCTAAGGAAGAGGGAGAGGAGTTCTAGAGAGAGAGTGGAGATCCAAGCTTGATTCTTAGAGATCGAACCGTTAGATTCGTGTTCTAAGGTTAGATTCTTGATCTGTGCATGATGTTCTTTATGTTTATGTTATTGCATTGCATGATTGAATATGTTTTGTAAGCCATGCAACGCTTTGAAGTTCGGTTTTAGAAAGAGAAAATAGTATTCATGTGTTCTTCAAGAAAAGTCATGTTTTGATCTGAAAGCTCATGCCAAGATTCATGTTTTCATGTTTGTTTTCATGTGATCTTCAAGTATGGGTACCCAGGTCCATGTTTTCGAACTCATAGCATGAAAACCCAGATTTTGAATAAGGAAGTTATGATTTTGGTATGCATCTCATTCATGTTCTTCATGTCCGTGTTCTTCATGTTCTTCATGTTCTTCACGGGTGGAAACCCAGATCTCCAGACTTCACTTCCTGAAGTGTAGTCGCCGAGATCACTCTCACCTAGACTTCACACTTAGGCCGAGCATTGTATCTCACCTTGGCCTACCTTGCATGATCACTTGCACTTTAGTCTGTCTTGCTTGGACCTCGGCATGCAGTTGCACGCCGAAGCCTTGGTAACCACACCTCGGCCAGGAGGTGTAGGACCTCGGCAAAGACCTGGTTGGTACCCAGCATGTCTCCCTGACATGTAAAACAGTGTTTTGACTTCCAGCATGTTTTCCCGAGATCATTTGCATGAATGTAAGACTTGTTCTGAGAAGTATGTTCAGTAGACTTTGTCATGTGTTTGTAGGACTTGGACCTTTGCTGTGAATCCGACGTCCCAAGAACTATGTGAGTGGTATTTTTAATAAAGTTATGTTATTATGTTTTGATAAGCTTTGCTTTGTTCTGTTTTGAAAAGTATTTGAACAAGCATGAATGATTATTCCCCTTTTTATATATCAAGTATAAGTTTTGTGTGCCAAGTATGAGTTTTGTTTTGAAGTCCGTACGTGCTAGGGGACTTAAAGCATTAGTAGCACAACCTTTTGGAGTCCGTACGTGTCAGGGGACTTTAAGCATAAGTGACACAAGTCCGTACGTGCTAGGGGACTTAAAGCATTAGTAGCACAACCTTTTGGAGTCCGTACGTGTCAGGGGACTTTAAGTATAAGTGACACAAGTCCGTGCGTGCTAGGGGACTTTAAACTTTAGTAGCACATATGATTTGAAAGACCAAGATTGAAGTACAAGCTATGATATGTTTTGTTTGGAATGTGATGACCCCAAGTACATGTTTTGATACAAGTTACGACAAGTATGTTTTGTATAAGTTTTGCCGAAGTACATGTTTTGAACAAGATATGATATGTATGTATGTTTTACAAGAACCTCGGAAATCATTCATGTAAACCCCTTTATTATTTGTACCATTCACTGAGTATCCAATACTCACCCTCTCTATATATATGTAGGTTCCAAGCAAGAAGTCGGCTTCGCCGAGATGTGTGTTTGTGCCGATGTTATATGTATGTTAGGTCGGCGTTGAGGACGTCGACATTATGTTTTGGAACTCATGTTACGTCGGCAATCTGGAAGATTATGTTTTTGACCCGCATTCATGTATTTTGTTTATGTCGGCCTGAGAGGCCCCTTTTGTTAAGATGCAATATGTATGTTGAATTCAAGTTGTAAAGCTATAATTAAGATGTATGCCATTTCATTTGACTTATGCACAGCTCTTATGGACCACTTGTATTTTAATATTGCTTCCGCTCTTGTTAGCCCCATATGTACACTCTGATTGTGTGTGATTTTTGTAAGTTGGCCTTCGGTAATCCCGGATTACTGGCCATCATGGCACCAAACTACTAGGGGCGGTTTGGGGTCGTGACAGGTTTCTTGAATGAACTTCCATTTTCAATTTTGATGCAACTTTCATTTTTATTCATTTTCCTTTTCTATTCAACTTCCTTTTTTATTTAGTTTCCAAATAGATCGTTAAGGTATAGTGGTTTATTGAATGAACTTCCATTGTGAATTTTATGGAACTTCCATTTTAATTTTATTCAACTTCCATTTTTATTTTTATTCAACATCATTTTTTTTTTATCTAATTTCCAAATAGATCGTTAAGGTATAATGGTTTTTTCAATGAACTTCCATTGTTAATTTTATACAACTTCCATTTTTATTTTTATGCAACTTCCATTTTTAATTTTATGCAACTTTCATTTTGATTCAATTCCCTTTTTGTTTAATTTCCAAATAGATAGTTAAGGCATAGTGATTTCTTAAATTAAAAAGAATTTCTAAAAAATCATATTTAAATTATGTATGCCATTATAAAAAGTAAATTTTTTTAACATCAACTTAGTGGTAGTTTGGGAAGTATCAAATAAGCATACTTTTTACTTTTTATGAAAATATGTATAGAAAAGTAGAGATATAATGTGACCCAAAAAGATAATTAAGTATTTTTTTTTTTTTTTTACTTTTTATGAAATGTTGTGCAGAAAAGTAGAGATGTGATGTGACCAAAAAAAGATAAAAAAGATTATAAAAAAAAAAAAAGTGAGCTAATATGACACTTCCCAAACAACATTTTATTCGATGATCCCTTTCTAAAAGGTATATTTTCAATAAAAATTCTATTGGAAATCTTAAGTATATTGCTTTTTCTTTCATTCGTTAATATTAAATTTTTAATTAATCTAATTTATTATTTTAAAAAATAAATCATCAAATAATTCATATATTTATATATATAATTTCGTTTTGGTTGCTCAAGTTATTTGGTGGTTCTACCCAAATCCACTCAAATTTAATTTGAATTTTTGAATTTCTGCATAGGTTCTCACTTAATTAAAAACTATGTTATTCAATCTTTAAAAAATTTTAAGCTCGACTCAAGTTGCTTGGGTTGAGCTCACCTAAGTTTGTAATTCTAGCAAGGGGGGTTTAAAGTTACATGAATAAATTTGTGATAAATTAAAAAATAATAAATAAATTGTGATAAAATTGTGAGACTTAAATTTTAAATTTCAATCTTTTTTGTTTTCATAATTTGCATAAAAAATTTAACTGTGATAAACTTTTGAATCCTTTATCAAATTATAAAATAAAATTTTAAATTTAAATTCTTCTTCAAAATATATTACTACAATTAGAATGAGATAAATATTCACATGTGTCATAATAATGTATCATAATATTATTGGTCAAAATATAAGTTGTTTTAAATACACGTGTTCAAATTATTAATCGCTATTAAATTTTTTTCTTTTTTTTGGTTTTAAATTTTATAAAAAAAATTATGTCCTTCTAAACTATAAGGACTTGAACAATAATATTTTTTAATATAATTTTTTTTTTCACAAAAGAACAAAACATAACTTTTTTAGTACTTACCAAACATGGTGGATTTTGTTTTTTTTTTTTTTTTAAATTTCAATTGTCCATTAAAGAAATTAAAATAAAGAATAAGAATATCTTTGGCTCAAATTGTTAAAAAGTTAGTTTTGCTAAAATAAATTAGAAAGAAACGTTGATTTTTTTAGTTTGTTAAACTTTTTTATTTAAAAAAAAAGGGTTATAGGTGATAATTTATTGTTCATCTAGAATTATTTTCAGATTAAATGAAAATACCATATTTAAATTTTAAATTTCTTACCTTTTTTTATTCAAATACTTTTATTTTGTAAGAAATTTGTTTTTATTCTATTTAATATTTTATTAAATTAAAAATAATTTCAAAAAAATCATATATAAATTATTTATGCCATTATAAAAAGTAAATTTTTTTAATATCAACTTATTGGTAGTTTCGGAAGTGCTAAATAACTATACTTTTTTACTTTTTACAAAAATATGTATAGAAAAATAGATATCTGATGTGACTCAAAAAAAGATAATTAAGTATATTTAAATTAAGTGTATCTAAAAAAAACAAATAACTCCAAATCGTTTTCAAAAAATGAAACCAAATAAAATTGAAAGCTGAGAAGTTGGGCCCATTGTAGACCAAAAAAAACTTTCTCAAAAAACGATTGTGAGGGATCGGCTGAGAAGTTGAAAGGCTGTGATCTTCAAGACCATCAAACTTCCTCTGCTCTTCCTCTGGTGTGCTTACTGTTGCAACCCACGGCTGAGGGATCGGCTCTTTGCTGAAGCATTCTTCCACAATCTGACTGGAAGAGGCTCTCACGGTACCCTTTCATTCTGCTTGTTCATTGTTCATTGTTCATTGTAGAGTTTTTTGGTCTATCAACATGTACAATGAATCTGCAATCTTGTTTTTTCATTCTGCTTGATATCTATTTCATTCTGCTTGTAGAGTTTGTATATTCATTGTTCACCATTCTGCTTGTTCACCACCTGAAGTCACACCTTTGATCATTGATGATATGTGTGGTGTTAGTGTAGTGAGGGATGAACCCTCTGCTTGTTGTTTTGAGACCCAAAGAACAGAGATTTTATTCATTTAAAATCAATGCAATAGCTAATTTTTATTTTTGAGACCCAAAGAACAGAGATTTTGGAAAATAAACCTATAACAAGAACTACTCTCTTGAAAATTGTGATTAATGTGCTTCAAAATACAAAATGACAAGCGTTTTTTTTTAATGACATAAAAAAAAAACAGTGACCACTAGAATTTACTTATAAACCTTCCTAATATTAATACTAATTATTTTGGAAAACATATAACGAACTAAAGTCCAACACCCAAGAGTTTATAGCAGTAGTTAATAAGGATTAAAAAACATGACTAAATTTAAAAAATGCAGCTCAAGCTCATACTTAGAATAATAGAAACTGAAATCTCGCACCTACCTAGGACAAATACCAAACAGAGAAAAATTTAAGCTTTTAGCACAGCAAATAAGGGTATAGAAAATTTCATAAAGCCACAATCCAAAACAACCAAACTATTACATTCCACAAACCAACTTAGTAAAAGCACTTAAACATCAAACAGTAAATTAATTGAACCAAATTGAGCATAGTGAGAGCAGAGCACTAACAAAGGACAAAGTAGCTAGCTAATGACTACATAATAAAAAATGATGAAAAAATATAGAGAAAAATTAGAAAATTACCATGGAAGACGACAAAAGGTAGAGAACATGTGGTTGTTAGTGTACAAGTCAAAGTGAAGATAAATAATTCCATGGCTTGGTTTGAACTTAGAGTTACTAAAGAACATATCAAGTGTGATGCTGTTACATGATAAGTTAAGTAGTGTGTACAAAGATCTCTCCTAAAAACTTAATGGATGGATAGAGGAAAGAATTAGTAACTCTAAGTTCACCTTCTCTTTAAAACGAAGGCAATAAAAATAAGAAATTAGAAGTAATGAAAGGAAGAACAAATAATATTGTGCCTGATTATCTTCTTTTCCAATTATATCGTTATTATAGAAATCTGAAGCCACAGTTACACACCATAATCAATATTGCCTCTATAAACAGTCCAATCAACTAAGATTCTTTTTATTTCTTCAAAAATAACTGGTTTCCTAAATGAGCAAATTTTCTTTTATTCCTTTTAATGTACTAATGTTGTAAACTTGTCAGGAACCATTTTTTTTTCTACTCTATCCTTTCCCATAATACTCCCATCTACTCATACTGATTAAAATCACATGCTGCTCAAGAATCCCTGTATCTACTCCAAATTTGAAGGTTGTTTCATTCTTGACTAACCATGCAATTATGTGAAGGTTATTGTAGTTTAGAAGCCTGTAGAAATTAGAGTTTCCATGGCTCGGTTTGATAAAGAAGAAAAATAATTTGGGTACTTACTTAAAAGAAGCCATTGATTTTGGTAAAAATAACAACAAAACCAAAGAAAAACCCAAAATTTAGCATTAAAGCATTGGAAAAATGTAGGGGTTTGATTCGTGGAAGTTTGAGAGGTGCAGGAATTCTGGGTTGGGATTGTTTTGAAAGATTTTCATAGGAAACAAGCAGAGATCTAATGTAAATTTCGAAGTCCTCTGTTTATGGTATAAAATGAGAAAATACACGTGCCCCTTTTATTAGTACACACAGGACAAATATTTAGCACATAAATCATACAACCTAGATTGATCTTATAAGAACATGATGTCGTACTGGTTCAGGAATTTTTTCAAACATTTGGTACCTATATATATATTGCCAAAGCAGAAAGCTAAAAATAATTTTATAGCACAAATCCAATTAAACAAATAAATAGAACAAATCCAAGTTCAAACCAACAGAAGAATTCCATCATTGCTAAACCCAAGAAAAATTATTCATTGAAATCCATCATCAATTTACAGCAACGAACCCTATACATAGATAGTAGAAAAAGCCTAACATAAATATCCTAAACTTCACCCACTTATCATTTCAAATAAAAAATGAAAACAAATCCAAAATTTATGATAGCTATTTCACCACCCAAAAAAATTAAATAAATAAATAATAACAGAAACATATTTCCAAAAATATTCAAGATAAGACATTGATCTTGTTAAGAAGACTAAGAATACAACAATATAGAGTAAAGAAAGAAATAACTCACAGTGAATCAAAAAGCTGAAACTGTTGATCTGTTGTAAACAAAAATCAATAATGCTCTGAGTTCTTGCAACTGGAGATGATGAAATATTGGGAGAGAGAACATTGATCTTGATGTAGACTAGGATTTGTAGTTATTTTGCACTTTCTATATGAACATTGTTCTTAATTAATGTAGTTGAATTTCAGTTGTGGGGTTCATCCACTGTTATGTAGGTTTATCATTGATTGGTCATATTGTGTGTCTGATGGCTTTGTAATTAATTTGTTCTATGATAAGTAAATGGTAAAAACAAAAATCATCCATATCACTCTAGCCATATTTCAATGATTTAGAGCCTATATGACATATCCACTTGTTAAGATTGTTGTTGCTTTATGCTTTATGTATAGAAATATATAATTATCTTTTCTTTACATCTAATGTTCAATTATGCGTATCCACCAAAAAAATGTTCAATTATGCTTTATAGTTGGGCAAAATGGACGCTACAAAAAAGCAATTGACCAAACCAAGTACCGCAACTAAGAAGGTAACGAACTATGAGAAACAAAGAATGAAGAATATTAATAAAAATCGTGAGAGAATGAATGCTCTAGGAGTGAAGAATATAACAACTTGTTTGAAGGCTATGGTTCAACATAAGAAATTGAGGAAGGAAAAACAAATACCAATTGAGGAAAATGACGATGATTATCGGCCGTCAGAGGCTGAAGATGGCAATGACACTGAATCCTATGATTCGTTTGAGCATGAGGTACTATACATTTATGCATTGTGAAATATATTCTTTCTTGTTACTTTCAATTCATACACACATAGACATGTATATCTTTGTACATATATTCATATTTTATTATGTTATTCAGCTGTTAGAGATACCATCGAGAGCCCGTTCACAATCTCATCATGAGGCATTGACCCACGCATTAGAAGAGGGGGATACCTCTTCACGTCCTGAGGTGACTAGCAATCCGCCACCACCTCTCAATGTGGAGCCTCAACTTGAGGTGACTGCTGGTAATACTGTTGGTAAGACACACTCTTTATTTACATTGATTTGAGATCTTAATTAAATTTTTTCACATACTATTTCAATATTATGGCTTCACAATATCAGCTGCTAAGCGTGCTCGTGACCCAACTCGAGGCAAAGAGGTTCAAGGCCTTGTTGATAGAGATGGAAAGCTTAGCGTGCCTATCCCTCCAGAATTTCGTGCACCGGTAGGGGACTATGCCTCAAAACTAGCCTCAAAGATTGGTGTAGAAGTGCGAACTCGTTTACCATATCCAAGTGTTCGTAGGTGGAAGTATGTTGATGCCTCCGTTAAGGAGGCAATGTTTCAACGCTTGAATGTAAGTTCGTTGTCTACTTATAGGAGATTTTACTCATTTTTATAATAGGTTAGAAATCTTAATTATTTATTGTAATTATTTTATTTTTATAAGAATTATCTATGACTTATCTATTTTTTGTAGGATCAATTTGATTTACAAGGAGACCCTGTTGATATAGAGAAGGCAATGAACACAAAATTTGGTCGGAGATTGAGTAACCATACCTATAGGCTGCACAAACAATTCATGGAGCTGAAGGAGGCTAAAGGGGAGGAGTATGCAAGAAACCACCCACCGAAGAATGTTGATCCTACCAAGTGGATAGATCTTATTGATAAAAAGTGGAACACTAGAGAATTTCTGGTAATATTTTCATCTTTTTTATTATATTAGCGAAGAAAGAATTTGATTAGAATAGGGAGAGATTCTAAAACAACTAGAAAGAACACAATCAATTTGCTGTGAAATTCCATATGTATTCTTTTCCCTTTATCTTCTAGGCATGTAAGTGGAACATAATAAAAACCAAATAAGTGGAAAAATGAGAAAGGGAAACTATTAAACATGGATTGGAAGGCTCGCATAATAGGAGATTAATTTATGGTTCCTTAAAGTGCATCTTTCACATCATAGAATAAAGAACTAAGATTTCAGTTTCTATGATTGTATTAATTTTCTGTTTGTTCTTAGGTTTGGTCTGAAGTTTCATGATAATGGTAAGCAACTAGCTAAGTAACTAATATAGGGTATTGAGACAGAACTTTAGATTTGATAGAGTTGTGGAAGAAAGAAATGGTTATGAGTTTGGTATCAGTAATTGTTCCATATCTTGTGAAATGTAAATGGTTTTTTTCACAATATATCTTGCCTATGCTTATATGCCCCCTATTTGTGAACGGTGTAAATTACTCGTTTTTCTTTTTTCACCCAGAAAAACCATCTTATGATGAAATCTCAACAAGTCCTCTAATCTATTTTTCACAGAATTGAATGAAACTAGGGAATAATTTGAAATATCTTTTAAGTTGAAATGATATATAGGAAAATGATAGAGAGGAACTATGCAATTTCTTTATTATCAAGCATTAAATTTGTTTTACTAGTGATACATTTCATTGTTATATTGGTTCATTATTCCTTACAGGAACAATCAAAAGCCAACATATTTGTCTTACTAATGATACATTTCATTGTTATATTGGTCATTCTTCCTTATAGGAACAATCAAAGGCCAACATCGCGAACAGAGAAAGGATGTATACAAAACATAGGTGTGGTTCTCGGTCAATCCCTGTCAGAGTAGAAAAACTGGTACGTATCCTTGCACCTTCAGAATTATATTAGATTCTTAGCTTTATTTATTGAATATTTGGTCTATCGAATTAGGCACGAGAAAAGAAGATGCTACCTGATCTAGCAGAGTTGTACAAGGAAACTCACTATAATGAGAAAACACATGAGTGGATCTCATCTCAAGCTCAGTGTAATTATGTGAGTATATATTGCAATTTTTATTAACAAAATTTTAGAATACTATTTGTTATAATCTTATTTAATTTTCTAATAATTATTTAATTTTTTTTATATTTGATAGGAAAATATGATACAGACACAGGCTGATCACCTCTCACAACCGGGATCAACCCCTTTGACTACAGAAGAGCTATCAATCAAAGTCCTAAAGCCAAGGTCTGGCTATGTGAAGGGACTTGGCATGAGACCTTCATCCTCTATTAGGAGAGCCACTACCATATATGCTGAAACAAATGATTATGTGAAGCGCCTTGAGATGCAAATAGAGACACAAAAGGAACAAATACAAATGCAGAACAATAAAATAGAAGATCTTGAAGAGGGTAAGAAGAAGCAAGGGGAGATAATGGCTGATGTTGTCAACTTTTTGAGGACCAAAGGATTCACTGGACACTTTGGAAGTGGAGGGGACTCATTCACAAGTGGACATACTTCTTGGTAAAGTATATTAACTTTAATATAACAAATTTTATAAAAGAATACATGTTTGAAGAATTAGGAAGCAATGGAAACATGCATACGACATCCAATTTGTACAGGTGCACATGATGTATAAATTGTGAATTAGTCTAAAAAATATATTTTTTTCTCTATACTTAAAGCTTGAAAAAAGGCTGTCGAAATGCTAAATTATCACACAATTACAGATCTGTGCAAGAACTAATAGAAACACCTTAGGAGGGACCAATATAAGTTGTATGAACTTACGGCACATTAATGGGATGCACCATTTGTGAATTAGCCTTAAAATTAATTTTTTGTTCTCATAATCTAAAAAAAAGTCTGTTACAGGGATAAATTGTATAATTGATCTAATTGTAAATTGATGAGTTATTAATGTTTTTAATCTTTTGTATAATTGATTAATTACTAAAACTTCTAATTTATTTTTTTGCAGATTGGATTGGGGTGGCATTTTTGACGTGCAACAATGATATAATTTGTTTGAATGTTCATTTTTGTTTGATAAGGATACACATACTTTTTGGAGTTACACTAGTTATTGTTGGATTTTTGGTGGAATTGAACAAGTTATAACTTTTGGATATTTTGTGGATATTTCACTATTTTATTATATCAGGATGAAATTATTTGTAATGATGAATGTATATTTTCATTTTGTTAATTCGTAAATGTGTTGATAACAGGTTAGGTTAAGTTGTGATGGAATTGTTATATTCAACAGGTTTCAACATGAACAGGGTCATATTTGTTGAACTAAAATTTAGATTTTGATAAAATAGGTATATAATATGGAAAAAAATATTATGAAATTATTGACAAAATTTTCCATCCCTAAAGAAGGTTTTTTTGTCTCTTATTTGGCTTAGGTGGATGGTTAATTTTGTCATAAATTCTTTATTTCGTCACTAAATGAATTTGTCATGACAACAAATATTGTCACATTTTGTCACTATTACCCTCAATGTGTGACGAATTTTTTTTGACATTATTTCATCATTTTTAATGATGAATTTATTTTTATCTCTATTGGTAGCTTCTTTGACAAAAAATTTTCGTCTTCATTTATATTAAATGTGACAAAATTATTTTGTCTCCATTTCTTATATTTATGACAAAATACTTTTGTCTCTAATTTCTCCTTTAATGACAAAATATTTTGTCGCTAATTACTTATAAGTATGTTCCCAACATAGTGTATTGGAGACAAAAAAATTTGTCACAAATTTATCATTTTTAATGATGAATTTGTTTTTGTCTCTATTGGTAGCTTCTTTGACAAATTTTTTTTTCTTCGTTTATATTAAACGTGACAAAATTATTTCGTCTCTATTTCTTATATTTATGACAAAATACTTTTGTCTCTAATTTCTTCTTTAATGACAAAATATTTTGTTGCTAATTACTTGCAAGTATGTTCCCAACAGAGTGTATTGGAGACAAAAAAATTCGTCACAAATTTATCATTTTTAATGATGAATTTGTTTTTGTCTCTATTGGTAGCTTCTTTGACCAAAAATTTTCGTCTTCGTTTATATTAAACGTGACAAAATTATTTCGTCTCTATTTCTTATATTTATGACGAAATACTTTTATCTCTAATTTCTTCTTTAATGACAAAATATTTTGTTGCTAATTACTTACAAGTGTGTTCCCAACAAAGTGTATTGGGGAAAAAAAAATTCGTCACAAATTTATCATTTTCAATAACGAATTTTTTTTTTTCGTCTCTAAGACCCTTTAGCGACGACCCTTTGGAGACAAAACGGGTGACAAAACATGTTCGTCGTAATTAGTTTGGGTGACGAAATATATACATTTTGGGACAAATTTGTTTCGTCTTTAAATCCCAAATTTGTTGTAGTGTTAGTTTCCAAATAGATCATTAAGGTATGGTGGTTTCTTGAATGGACTTTCATTTTTAATTTGAGGCAACTTCCATTTTGATTCAATTTTCTTTTCTATTCAAGTTCCTTTTTTATTTAGTTTCCAAATAGATCGTTAAGATATAGTGGTATCTAGAATGAACTTCCATTTTCAATTTTATTCAACTTCCATTTTTATTTCTATTCAACTTCTTTTTTTATTTAATTTCTAAATAGATCGTTAAAGTATAGTGGTTTTTTGAATAAACTTTCATTTGTATTCAATTTTATGGAATAAAAATTGCCAAATAGATCGTTAAGGCATAGTGGTATCTTGAATGAAAAGGAAGTTGAATAGAAAAGGAAATTGAATAAAAATGGAAGTTGCATAAAAAAGGAAGTTGAATAGAAAAGGAAGTTGCATAAAATGGAAGTTGCATAAATTTAATAATGGAAGTTCATTCAAGAAACTACTATACCGTAACGATCTATTTAGAAATTAAATAAAAAAGGAAATTGAATAGAAAAAGAAATTGAATAAAAATGGAAGTTGAATAAAAATATAAATGGAAGTTCATTCAAGATACCACTATACCTTAACGATCTATTTGGAAATTAAATAAAAAAGGGACTTGAATAAAAAAGGAAATTGAATACAAATGGAAGTTTATTCAAGAAACCACTATACCTTAATGATCTATTTGGAAATTAAATAAAAAATGAAGTTGAATAAAAATTAAAATTGAATAGAAAAGGAAAACGAATCAAAATGGAAGTTGCATCAAAATGAAAATGGAAGTTCATTCAAGAAACCACTATACCTTAACGATCTATTTGGAAATTGAATAAAAATGGAAGTTGAATAAAAATAAAAATAAAAATTGCATAAAATTAAAAATAGAAGTTGAATAGAAAAGAAAATTTAATAAAAAGGAAGTTGAATTGAAAAGAAAGTTAAATAGAAAAGGAAATTGAATTTAATTGGAAGTTGAATAAAAATCAAATGGAAGTCGCATAAAATTAAATAAAACCACTATACCTTAATGAACTTCTATTTTTAATTTTAATTCCCTTTTTTATTTAATTTCCCAAATAGATCGTTAAGTTCATTCAAGAAATCACTATACCTTAACGATCTATCTGTAAATTAAATAAAAAAAGAAGTTGAATAAAAAAGGAAATTGAATAAAAAAGGAAGTTGAATAGAAAAGAAAAAAATGATGTTGAATCGAAAAGGAAATTGAATAAAAATAAAAATAGAAGTTGCATAAAATTAAAATGGAAGTTCATTCAAGGAACCACTATACCTTAACGATCTATTTGAAAGTTGAATAAAAAAGGAAGTTGAATAGAAAAGAAAATTGAATACAAATGGAAGTTGAATAAAATTAAAAAGGAAGTTCATTCAAGAAACCACTATACCTTAACGATCTATTTGGAAATTAAATAAAAATGGAAGTTGAATAAAATTAAAAATGGAAGTTGCATAAAATTGAAAATGGAAGTTGCATAAAATTAAAAATGGAAGTTCATTCAAGAAACCACAATACCTTAACGATCTATTTGGAAATTAAATAAAAAAGGAACTTGAATAGAAAAAGGAAATTGAATAAAAATAAAAAAGGAAGTTGAATAGAAAAGGAAATTTAATATATTTGGAAGTTAAATAAAAAAGGAAGTTGAATATAAAAGGAAATTGAATGAAAATGGAAGTTGAATAAAATTAAAAATGGAAGTTGCATAAAATTGAAAATGGAAGTTGCATAAAATTAAAATTGGAAGTTCATTCAAGAAATCACTATACCTCAACGATCTAATTGGAAATTAAATAAAAAAGGAAGTTGAATAGAAAATGAAATTTAATAAAAATTGATGTTCAATAAAAATAAAAATGGACGTTGCATAAAAATAAAGATGGAAGTTCATTCAAAAAACGACTATACCTTAACGATCTATTCGGCAATTAAATATAAAAGGAAGTTAAATAGAAAAAGAAACGAATAAAAATGTAAGTTCATTCAATAAACCACTATACCTTAACGATATATTTGGAAACTAAATAAAAAAGCAAGTTGAATAGAAAAGGAAATTGAATAAAAATGGAAGTTGAATAAAATAAAAATGGAAGTTCATTCAAAAAACCACTATACCTTAACGATCTATTTGGAAATTATATAAAAAAAAATAAGTTGAATAGAAAAAAATTGAATAGAAAAGGAAAATGAATACAAAAGAGAAGTTGAATAAAAATAAAAATGGAAGTTGAATAAAAATAAAAATGGAAGTTGCATCAAAATTGAAAATGGAAGTTCATTTAAGAAACCACTATACCTTAACGATCTATTTGGAAATTAAATAGAAAAGGAACTTGAATAGAAAAGGAAATTGAATAAAAATGGAAGTTGAATAAAAATAAAAATGAAAGTTGCATAAAATTAATAACGAAAGTTCATTCAAGAAACCACTATACCTTAACGATCTACTTGGAAATTAAATAAAAAAGAAAGTTGAATAGAATTGAAAAAAAATAAAAATAGAAGTTCCATCAAAATTGAAAATGGAAGTTGCATAAATATAAAAATGGAAATTCCCACTATACATTAATGATCTATTTGGAATAAAAATAAAAATGGAAGTTACATAAAAATGGAAATTGCATAAAATTAAAAATGGAAGTTCATTCAATAAACCACTATACCTTAACGATCTATTCGGCAATTAAATAAAAAAGGAAGTTGAATAGAAAAGGAAATTGAATTAAAATGGAAGTTGAATCAAAATTGAAAATGGAAATTGAATAAAAATAAAAATGGAAATTCATTCAAGATCAAAAATGGAAGTTGAATAGAAATGGAAGTTGAATAAAAAAGGAAGTTGAATAAAAATAAAAATGGAAGTTGCATAAAATTAACAGTGGAAGTTCATTCAAGAAACAACTATACCTTAACGATCTAATTGGAAATTAAATAAAAAATGGAAGTTGAATAAAAATAAAAATGGAAGTTGAATAAAAATAAAAATGAAACTTGCATAAAATTAAAAATAGAAGTTCATTCAAAAAATCACTATGCCTTAACGATCTATTTGGAAATTAAATAAAAAAAGAAGTAGAATAAAATTTTTAATTGGAAGTTCATTGACGAAACCACTATACCTTAACGATCTATTTGAAAGGTAAATAAAAAGGAAGTTGAATAGAAAAGGAAATTGAATAGAAAAGAAAAATGAATAAAAGTAAAAATGGGCGTTCATTCAAGAAACCACTATACCTTAACGATCTATTTGGAAATTAAATAAAAAAAGGATGTTGAATAGAAAAGGAAATTGAATAAAAAAGGAAATTTAATAAAAAAGGAAGTCGAATGGAAAAGGAAATTGAATAAAAAAGGAGGTTGAATAAACATGGAAGTTGCATAAAATTAAAAATGGAACTTCATTCAAGAAACCACCATACCTTAACGATCTATTTTATTTAATTCAAATAGATCGTTAAGGTATGGTGGTTTCTTGAATGAACTTCCATTTTCAATTTTGATGCAACTTCCTTTGTTTATTTAATTTCCAAATTGATCGTTAAGGTATAGTGGTTTCTTGAATGAATCTCCATTTTCAATTTTATGCAATTTTCATTTTTAATTTTATGCAACTTCGATTTTTATTTCCATTCAACTTTCTTTTTTATTTAATAAAAATAAAAATGGAAGCTGCATAAAATTAACACTGGAAGTTCATTGACGAAACCACTATACCTTAATGATCTATTTGGAAATTGAATACAAATGGAAGTTAAATAAAAAAGGCAATTAAATAAAAAAGGAAATTGAATAGAAAAGGAAATTAAATAAAAAGGAAGTTGAATAGAAAAGGAAATTGAATAAAAATTGAAGTTGAATAGAAAAGAAAATCGAATAAAAATAGAAGTTCATTCAAGATACCACTATACCGTAACGATCTATTTGGAAATTAAATGAAACCACTATACCCTAACGATCTATTTAGAAATTAAATAAAAAAGGAATTGAATAGAAATGGAAATTGAATAAAAAAGAAAATTGAATAAAAATGGAAGTTGAATAAAATTGAAAATGGAAGTTCCATAAAATTAACAATAGAAGTTGAATAAAGAAACCACCATACCTTAACGATCTATTTGGATGTTGAATAGAAAAGAAAGTTGAATAGAAAAGGAAATCGAAAAAAATGGAAGTTGAATCAAAATAAAAATGGAATTTGAATAAAAATAAAAATGGAAGTTGCATAAAATAAACCACTATATCTTAACGATCTATTTAGAAATTAAATTTAAAAAAAAGGAAGTTGAATAGAAAAGAAAATTGAATAAAAATGAAAGTTGAATCGAAAAAGAAATTAAATAAAAATGGAAGTTCATAAAAATCAAAATGGAAATTGCATAAAAATGACCACTATACCTTAACGATCTATTTGGAAATTAAATAAAAAAGGAATTGGAATAAAAATGGAAGTTCATTCAATAAACCACTATACCTTAACGATCTATTTGGAAATTGAAGATAAAAATGGAAGTGGAATGGAAAAAGAAAGTTTTATAAAATTAAAAATGAAAGTTGCATAAAATTAAAATGGAAGTTGAATAAAAATAAAAGTGAAAGTTGCATAAAATTAAAAATGGAGTTGAATAGAAAAAGTTGGAAACTAAATAAAAAAGGAAGTTGAATAGAAATCGTTAAGGTATAGTGGTTTCTTGAATGAACGTCCATTTCTATTCGACTTCCTTTTTTATTTAATTTCTAAATTGATCGTTAATTAACAATTGGTAGTTCATTCAAGAAATCACTATGCCTTACTGATCTATTTGGAAATTAAATAATAAAGGAAATTGAATAGAAAAAGAAATTGAATATAATTGGAAGTTGAATAAAAGTTGAATTGAATAAAAAATGAAACTGAAAAAAATTAAAAATGGAAGTTGCATAAAATTAACAAAAAACACTATACCTTAACGATATATTCGGCAATTAAATAAAAAAGGAAGTTGAATAGAAAAGGAAAATGAACTTCCATTGTTAATTTTATGCAATTTTCATTTTTATTGAACTTCTATTGTTAATTTTCGTTTTTATTTAATTTCCAAATAGATCGTTAAGGTATAGTCGTTTCTTGAATTAACTTCCATTTTTATTTTTATTCAACTTCCAATTGAATAAAAAAGGAAGTCGAATAGCAAAAGGAAAATGAACTTCCATTGTTAATTTTATGCAACTTCTATTTTTCTTTAATTTCCAAATAGTGGTTTCTTGAATGAACTTCTTTTATTTTCAACTTCCATTTTTAATTTTATGCAACTTCCTTTTTTATTTTTATTCAACTTCCATTTTTATTCAATCTCAAAATAGATCGTTAAGGTATAGTCGTTTCTTGAATGAACTTCCATTTTTATTCAATTTCCTTTTCTATTCAACTTCCTTTTTTATTCAACTTTCATTTCTATTCAATTTCCTTTTCTATTCCACTTCCTTTTTATTTAATTACCGAATAAATCGTTAAGGCATAGTGGTTTCTTGAATGAACTTCCATTATTAATTTTATGTAATTTCCATTTTTATTTTTATTCAACTTCCATTTCTATTCAAGTTCCTTTTTTATTAAATTCCAAATAGATCGTTAAGGCATAGTGGTTTCTTGAATGAGTGGTATCCTGAATGAGCTTCCATTTTCTTTTCTATTCAACTTCTATTTCTATTCAACTTCCATTTTGAATTTTATGCCACTTCCATTATGCCTTAACGATGTATTTGGAAATTAAATTTCCAAATAGATCGTTACGGTATAGTGGTTTCTTGAATGAACTTCCATTTTTAATTTTATGCAACTTCCATTTTTGTTTTTATTCAACTTCAATTTTATTTAATTTCCTTTTCTATTCAACTTTTATTTTTATTCAATTTCCTTTTCAATTCAACCTTCCTTTTTTATTTAATTTCCAAATAGAAACCACTATACCTTAACGATCTATTTGGAAATTAAATAAAAATGGAAGTTGAATAGAAAAGGAAATTCAATAAAAGTGGAAGTTGCATAAATATAAAAAAACGATCTATTTGGAAATTAAATAAAAATGGAAGTTGAATAAAAATAAAATGGAAGTTCATTGACGAAACCACCATACCTTAACGATCTATTTGGAAATTAAATAAAAAAGGAATTGAATAGAAATAAAAATGGACGTTGCATAAAATCAAAATGGAAGTTCATTCAAGAAACCACTATACCTTAACGATCTATTTGAGAATTAAATAAAAAGGAAGTTGAATAAAAAAGGAAGTTGAATTGAAAGTTGCATAAAAATGGAAGTTCATTTAAGAAACCACTATATCTTAACGATCTATTTAGAAATTAAATAAAAAAGGAAGTCGAATGGAAAAAGGAAATTGAATACAAATGGAAGTTGAATTTTCTTTTTTATTCAACTTCTTTGTTGATTTAATTTCCAAATAGATCGTTAAGGTATGATGATTTCTCGAATGAACGTTTTATTTTGATGCAACTTCCATTTTTATTCAATTTCCTTTTGAATAGAAAAGAAAATTGAATAGAAAAGGAAGTTGAATAAAAATAAAAATGGAAGTTTGTTCAAGAAACCACCATACCTTAACGATTTATTTGGAATTTAAATAGAAATGGAAGTTGAATAAGAATAAAAATGGAAGTTCATTCAAGAAACCTTAACGATCTATTTAGAAATTAAATAAAAAAGGAAGTCGAATAGAAAAGAAAAATAATTAATAATGGAAGTTCATTCAAGAAACCACTATACCTTAACGATCTATTTGGAAATTAAATAAAAATGGAAGTTGAATAAAAATTGAAAAATGGAAGTTCATTCAAGAAACCACCATGCCTTAACGATCTATTTGGACATTAAATAAAAAAGGAAGTTGCATAAATATAAATTGAATCGAAAAGAAAATTGAATAGAAAGGGAAAATGAATAAAAAAGGAAATTGAATAAAAAAAGGAAGTTGAATAGAAAAGGAAATTGAATTTAATTGGAAGTTGAATAAAAATAAAAATGGAAGTTGCATAAAATTAGAAAAAGGAAGTTGAATAAAAATAAAAATGAAAATTGTATAAAATTTAACAATGGAAGTTGCATCAAAATTAACAATGGAAGTTCATTTAAGAAATCACTATGCCTTAACGATCTATTTGGAAATTAAATAAAAAAGGAAATTGAATAGAAAAGGAAATTGAATAAAAAAGGAAGTTGAATAAAAATAAAAATGGAAGTGGAATAGAAAAGAAAATGAATAAAAATGGAAATTGCATAAAATTAAATAAAAATGGAAGCTGAATAAAATTAAAAATGGAAGTTGAATAGAAAAGGAAATTGAAGTTGCCTCAAATTCCTTTTCTATTCAATTTTCTTTTCTATTCAACTTCCTTTTCTATTCAATTTCCTTTTTTATTTAATTTTCAAATAGATCGTTAAGGTATAGTGGTTTATTGAATGGATTTTCATTTTTATTTTTATTCAACTTCCATTATTAATTTTATGCAACTTCCATTTATATTCAATTTCCTTTTCTATTCCAATTCCTTTTTGATTTAATTTCCAAATAAATTGTCAAGGTATAATGGTTTCTTGAATGAACTTCCATTTGTATTCAATTTCCTTTTTTATTTAGTTTCCAAATAGATCATTAAGGTTTATTTTTATTCAACTTCCTTTTTTTATTCAATTTCATTTTCTATTCAACTTCCTTTTTTATTTAATTTCCAAATAGATCGTTAAGGTATAGTGGTTTCTTGAATGAATTTCCATTTTGATTTTTATTCAACTTCCTTTTTATTTAACTTCCAAATAGAAAATGATGTTGGAAGTTTATTCAAGAAACCACTATACCTTAACGATCTATTTGGAAATTAAATAAAAAATGAACTTGAATAGAAAAGGAAATTCATTCAAGAAACGACTATACCTTAACGATCTATTTGGAAATTAAATAAAAAAGGGAGTTAATTCAAGAAACAATATACCTTAATGACCTATTTGGAAACTAAATAAAAAAGGAAGTTGAATCGTAAGGAAAATTGAATATAATTGCATAAAATTGAATAAAAAAGGTAGTAGAATAAAAATAAAAATGGAGGTTGAATGTGAATAAAAATGGAAGTTGAATAAAAAAGGAAGTTCATTCAAGAAACCACTATACCTTAACGATCTATTTGGAAATTGAATATAATTGGAAGTTGAATAAAAATGAAGGCTGAATAAAAATAAAAATGGAAGTTGCCTCAAATTCACAATTTCTAATTTTATTCAACTATACATTAACGATCTATTTGGAAATTAATGTACCGTAACGATCTATTTGGAAATTAAATAAAAAATGAAGTTGAATAGAAAAGGAAATTGAATAGAAATGGAAGTTGAATAAATTTAACAATGGAAGTTCATTCAAAAAACCACTATGCCTTAACGATCTATTTGGATATTAAATAAAAATGGAACTTGAATAGAAAAGAAAATTGAATAAAAATGGAAGTTGAATAAAAAAGAAAATTGATTTGTTGAATGAACTTCCATCTTTAATTTTATGCAACTTCCATTTTTATTCAATTTCTTTTTTGTATTCAATTTCCTTTTCTATTCAACTTGTTTTTTTGTTTAATGTCCAAATAGATCGTTAAGGCATAGTGGTTTCTTGAATGAATTTCCAATTATATTCATTTTCCTTTTCTATTCAACTTTCTTTTTATTTATTTTCCAAATAGATTGTTAAGGTATAGTGGTTTCTTGAATGAACTTCCATTTTTATTTTTATGCAACTTCCATACCTTAACGATCTATTTTATTTTTATTTTTACTCAACTTCCTTTTTTCTTTAATTTCCAAATATATTGTTAAGGTATAGTGGTTTCTTGAATGAACTTCCATTTTTAATTTTATGCAACTTCCATTTTTCTTTTCTATTCAACTTCCATTTTTATTCTACTTCCTTTTTTATTCTACTTCCTTTTTTATTCAACTTCCATTTTTATTCAACTTCCTTTTTTATTCAACTTCCATTTTTATTTCACTTCCTTTTCAATTCAACTTCCTTTTTTTATTCAATTTCCTTTTCTATTCAACTTAAATTTTTATTCAATTTCCAAATAGATTGTTAAGGTATAGTTTTTTCTTGAATGAACTTCCATTTTTATATTTAATTTCCAAATAGATCGTTAAGGTATAGTGTTTCTTGAATGAACTTCCATTTTTAATCAATTTCCTTTTCTATTCAATTTCCTTTTTTGTTTAATTTCCAAATAGATCGTTAAGGTATAGTGGTTTATTGAATGAATTTCCATTGTTAATTTTTTACAACTTCCATTTTTATTTTTATTCAACTTCCATTTTTATTAAATTTCTAAATAGATCGTTAAGGTATAGTCGTTTCTTGAATGAACTTTCATTTTCAATTTTGATGCAACTTCCATTTTTATTCATTTTCCTTTTTATTCAACTTCCATTTTTATTTTTATTCAACTTCCATTTTTATTCATTTTCCTTTTCTATTCAATTCCTTTTTTATTTAATTTCCAAATAAATTGTTAAGGTATGGTGGTTTCTTGAATGAACTTCCATAGTATAGGTCGTTAATGTATAGTGGTTTCTTGAATGAACTTCCATTTTTATTTTTATTCAATTTCCATTTTTATTCAATTTCTTTTTCTATTCAACTTCCTTTTTTTTTTTAATTTCCGAATAGACCACTATACCTTAAATAAAAATGGAAGTTCATTCAAGAAACCACTATACCAAAAAGATCCATCTGCAAATTAAATAAAAAACAAAATTGAATAGAAAAGGAAATTGAATAAAAAAGGAAGTTGAATAGAAATAAAAATGGAAGTTCATTCAAGAAACCACTATACCTTAAGAAAAGGAAGTTGAATAAAAATAAAAATGGAAGTTGCATAAAATTAAAAATGGTAGTGCATTCAAGAAACCACTATGCCTTAACGATCTAATTGGAAATTCAATAGAAAAGGAAGTTGAATAGAAAATGTGGTTTCTTAAATGAACTTCCATTTTCAATTTTATGCAACTTCCATTTTTATTTTTATTCAACTTTCATTTTTATTCATCTTCCTTTTTTTTATTCAACTTCCTTTTGTATTCAATTTCTTTTTTTGTTTAATTTCTAAATAGATCGTTAAGGTATAGTGGTATCTTGAATGAGCTTCCATTTTCAATTTTATGCAACTTCCATTTTTATTCAACTTCCATTTTTATTCAATTTCTAAATAGATCGTTAAGGTATAGTGGTTTCTTGAATAAACTTCCATTTTTATTCAATTAGATCATTAAGGTGTAGTGGTATCTTGAATGAACTACCATTGTTAATTTTATGCAACGATCTATTTTTATTTTTATTCAACTTCCATTTTTATTTTTAATTTTATGCAACTTCCATTTTTATTCAATTTTCTTTTCTATTCAATTTTCTTTTCTATTCAACTTCCTTTTTTATTTAGTTTCCAAATAGATCGTTAAGGTATAGTGGTTTCTTGAATGAACTTCCATTTTTAATTTTATGCAACTTCCATTTTCAATTTTATGGTATAGTGGTTTCCTGAATGAACGACCAATTGTATTCAATTTTCTTTTCTATTCAATTTCCTTTTTTATTCAATTTCCAAATAGATCGTTAAGGTATACTGGTTATTTTGAATGAACTTCCATTTTTAATTTTATGCAACTTCCATTTTTATTCAATTAAAATTCCTTTTCTAAACTTCCTTTTTTATTTAATTCCTTTTTTTGTTTAATTTCCAAATAGATCGTTAAGGTATAGTGATTTCTATTCAACTTCCTTTTTATTTAATTTCCAAATAGATTGTTAAGATACAGTGGTTTCTTGAATGAACTTCCATTTTAATTTCTTTTTCTATCCAACTTCATTTTTTATTTTATTTCCAAATAGATCGTTAAGGCATAGTGGTTTCTTGAATAAACATCCATTGTTAATTTTATGCAACTTCCATTTTTAATTTTTATTCAACTTAAATTTTTATGAAATTTCCAAATAGGTCGTTACGGTATAGTGGTTTCGTTAAGGTATAGTTGTTTCTTGAATGAACTTCCATTTTTAATTTTATTCATTTTCCTTTTTAATTTTATGCAACGTCCTTTTTTAATTTTATGCAATTTTCATTTTTATTTTTATTCAATTTCCTTTTCTATTCAACTTGTTTTTTTTATTTAATTTCCAAATAGATCGTTAAGGCATAGTGATTTCTTGAATGAACTTCCATTTTTATTTTTATTCAACTTCCAATTATTTAATTTCCTTTTCTATCCAATTGCCGAATAGATTGTTAAGGTATAGTGGTTTCTTGAATGAACTTCCACTTTTAATTCTATGCAACTTCCTTTTCTATTCAACTTCCTTCTTTTTTTAATTTCCAAATAGATCGTTAAGATATAGTGGTTTCTTGAATGAATTTCTAATTTTTTTTTGTATTCAATTTCCACTTAAATTTTTATTCAACTTCCTTTTTTATTTAATTTTCTTTTTTATTCAATTCCTTTTTTATTTAATTTCCTTTTCTATTCAACTTCCTTTTTATTTAATTTCCAAATAGATCGTTAAGGTATAGTAGTTTCTTGAATGAACTTCCATTTTTAAATTTATGCAACTTCCATTTTTATTTTTATTCAAGTTCCTTTTTTATTTAATTTCCAAATAGATTGTTAAGGTATGGTGATTTCTTGAATGTACTTCCATTTTCCTTTTTTATTTAATTTCCAAATAGATCATTAAGGTATAGTGGTAGATCGTTAAGGTATAGTGGTTTCTTCAATGAATTTCCATTTTCAATTTTATGCAACTTCCATCTTCCATCTTCCTTTTCTATTCAATTTTCTTTTCTATTCAACTTCCTTTTTGATTTATTTTCCGAATAGATCGTTAAGGTATTGTGGTTTCCTGAATGAACTTCCATTTCCATTTTTATTCAACTTCCATTTTTATTTAATTCCCTTTTCAATTCGACCTTCCATTTTTATGGAAGTTCATTTAAGAAACCATCATACCTTAACGATCTATTTGGAAATTAAACAAAAAAGGAAGTTGGAAGTTGAATAAAAATAAAAATGGAAGTTCATTCAAGAAACGACTATACCTTAACGATCTATTTGGAAATTAAATCAAAAAGGAAATTGAATAAAAAAGAAAGTTGAATAAAAAAGGAAGTTGAATAGAAAAAAAAATTTAATAAAAATAGAAATTAAATAAAAATGGAAGTTGAATAAAAATAAAAATGGAAGTTGAATAAAAAAGAAAATTGAATAAAGATGGAAGTTTCATAAAATTAAAAATGGAAGTTGCATACCTTAACGGTCTATTGGGAAATTAAACAATCTCCTTTTCTATTTCATTCAGGAAACCACTATACCTTAACAATCTATTTAGAAATTAAACAAAAAAGGAAGTTAAATAGAAAAGGAAGTTGTATAAAAATGGAAGTTCATTCAAGAAACCACTATACCTTAACGATCTATTTGGAAGCTAAATAAAAATGGAAGTTGTATAAAATTAAAAATGAAAGTTGCATAAAATTGAAAATGGAAGTTCATTCAAGAACACTATGCCTTAACGATATATTTGGAAACTAAATAAAAAAACAAGTTGAATAGAAAAGGAAATTTAATAAAAATTGATATTCAATAAAAATAAAAATTAAAAATGGAATTGAATAGAAATGGAAGTTGAATAAAAATAAAAATGAACGTTGCATAAAAATAAAAATAGAAGTTTATTCAAGAAATCACTATACCTTAATGATCTATTTGGAAATTAAATAAAAAATGAAGTAGAATAAAAATAAAAATGGAAGTTGAATAAAAATAAAAATGGAAGTTGCATAAAATTAAAAATGGAAATTCATTCAAGAAACCCCTATACCTTAACGATCTATTTGGAAATTAAATAAAAAAGGAAGTTGAATAGAAAATCACTATAACGATCCATTTGGAAATTAATTTTATATTTTTATGCGACTTTCATATTTAGATTCCTTTCCTTTTCTATTCAACTTCCTTTTTTTTTTTTTATTTCTAAATAGATCGTTAAGGTTTGGTGGTTTCTTGAATGAACTTCCATTTTTAATTTTATGCAACTTACATTTCTATTCAATTTCCATTTTTATTCAACTTCCTTTTTCCATTTTTTATTTAATTTCCAAATAGATCGTTAAGGTATAGTGGTTTCTTGAATGAACTTTCATTTTTAAACCACTATACCTTAACGATCTATTTGGAAATTAAATAAAAAGGAACTTGAATAGAAAAGCAAATTTAATAAAAATTAAGGTATAGTGGTTTCGTGAATGAACTTCCTTTTTTATTTTATTCGACATCATTTTTTATCTAATTTCCAAATAGATCGTTAAGGCATAGTGATTTCTTGAATGAACTTCCAATGCAACTTCCATTTTTATTTTTATTCAACTTCAATTTTTATTCAATTTCTAAATAGATCGTTAAGGCATAGTGGTTTCTTCAATGAACTTCCATTTCCAATTATATTGAACTTCCTTTTGTATTCAATTTCCTTTTTTATTCAATTTCCATTTTTATTTTTAGTCAACTTCCTTTTTTATTTTTATTCAACTTCCATTGAATAATTGGAAGTTGAATCAAAATGAAAATGGAAGTTCATTCAAGGAACCACTATACATTAACGAACTATTTGAAAATTAAATAATCGAAAAGGAAGTTGAATGGAAGAGGAAAATGAATTAAAATGGAAGTTGCATAACAATCTATTTGGAAATTAAATAAAAATGGAGTTGAATAGAAAAAGAAATCGAATACAAATGGAAGAATAGAAGTTCATTCAAGAAACCACTATACCTTAATGATCTATTTGAAAATTAAATAAAAAAGGAAATTGAACAGAAAAGAAAGTTGAATAAAAATAAAAATTAAATAACAATGGAAGTTCATTCAAGAAACTACTATACCTTAACGAGCTATTTGGAAATTAAATAAAAATGGAAGTTCATTCAGGAAACCACTATACCTTAACGATCTATTTGGAAATTAAATAAAAAAGGGAATTGAATAAAAATGGAAGTTCATTCATAAAACCACTATACATTTACGATCTATTTGGAAATTAAATAAAAACGGAAGCTGCATAAAATTGAAAATGGAAGTTCATTCAAGAAACCACTATACCTTAACAATCTATTTTATTTTTATTCAACTTCCATTTTTATTCGTTTGAATAAAAATGGAAGTTGAATAAAAATGGAAGTCGTTTCTTGAATGAATTTCTTTTTTTATTCAACTTCCTTTTGTATTCAATTTCCTTTTTTGTTTAATTTCCAAATAGATGGTTAAGGTATAGTGGTTTCTTGAATAAACTTCCTTTTTTATTTAACTTCCAAATAGATCGTTAAGGTATAGTGGTTTCTTGAATGAACTTCCATTTTTAATTTTATGCAACTTCCATTTTTATTCAATTTTCTTTTCTATTCAACTTTCATTTTTAATTTTATACAACTTCCATTTTTATTCAATTTCCAAATAGATCGTTAAGGTATAGTGATTTCCTGAATGAACTTCCATTGTTTATTTTATGCAACTTCTATTTTTTTATTTTATGCAACGTCCATTTTTATTCAATTTCCTTTTCTATTCAACTTCCAAATAGATCGTTAAGGTATAGTGGTCCACCATACCTTAACGATCTATTTGGAAATTAAATAAAAAAATTGAAATACAATGGAAGGTTCATTCAAGAAACCACTTGTGCCTTAACGATCTATTTGGAAATTAAATAAAAATGGACGTTGCATAAAATTAACAATGGTAGTTGCATAAAAATAAAAATGGAAGTTCATTCAGGAAGCCACTATACCTTAACAATCTATCTGGAAATTAAATAAAAAGGAAGTTCATTCAAGAAACAACTATAATGGAAGTTCTTGAATGAAACGACTATACCTTAACGATCTATTTGGAAATTAAATAAAAAAGGAATTGGAATAGAAAAAGAAATTGAATAAACAAAGGAAGTTGAATAGAAAAAGAAGTTGAATAAAATTACAAATGGGAGTTGAATTGAAAATGGAAGTTCATTCAAGAAACCACTATACCTTAACGATCTATTTGGAAATTAAATAAAAAATGGCTATTTGGAAATTAAATAAAAATGGAAGTTGAATAAAAAAGGAAATTAAATAAAAAAAGGAAGTTCTATTTGGAAATTAAATCAAAAAAAAAGTTGAATAGAAAAGGAAATTGAATAAAAATGGGAAGTTGCATAGAACGGGAAATTGAATATAATTGAAAGTTGCATAAAATTAAAAATGGAATTTGAATAAAACCACTATACCCTAACGATCTATTTGGAAATTAAAATTGAAAATGGAAGTTAAATAAAATTAAAAATGGAAGTTGCATAAAATAAAAATGGAAGTTGCATAAATTTAACAATGGAAGTTCATTCAATAAAAATGGAAGTTGAATAGAAAAAGGAAATTGAAGAAAAATGGAAGTTGAATAAAAATAAAAATGGAAGTTCATTCAAAAAACCACTATACCTTAACGATCTATTTGGAAGTTAAATAAAAAAGGAAGTTCATTCAAGAAACCACTATACCTTAACGATCTATTTGGAAAATAAATAAAAAAGGAAGTGGAATGGAAAAAGAAATTGAATAAAAATGGAAGTTGAATAAATATAAAATTGAATAGAAAATGAAGTTGCACAAAAATAAAAATGGAAGTTCATTCAAGAAACCATTTTTAATTTTATGCAACTTCCATTTATATTCAATTTCCATTTCTATTCAACTTCCTTTTTTTATTTAATTTCCAAATAGATCATTAAGATATAATGGTTTCTTGAATGAACTTCTATTTTTATTTTTATTCAACTTCCAATTGTGATTTTACTACCTTTTTTATTTAATTTCCAAATAGATCGTTAAGGCATAGTGATTTCTTGAATCAATTTCCACTTTTACTTTTATTCAATTTCTTTTTTTTATTTAACTTCCAAATAGATCGTTAAGGTATAGTGGTTTCTTCAATGAACTTCCATTTTTAATTTTATTCAATTTTATTTTTATTTGTATCCAATTTCTTTTTCTATTCGACTTCCTTTTTTATTCAACTTCCAAATATATTTAATTTCTAAATACATCGTTAAGGTATAGTTGTTTCTTGAATGAACTTCCATTGTTAATTTTATGCAATTTCTATTTTTATTTTTATTCGACTTCCATTTTTATGCAACTTCCATTTCTATTCAACTTTCTTTTTTATTTAATTTCCAAATAGATCGTTAAGGTATAGTGGTTTCTTGAATGAACTTCCATTTTTAACTTCCATTTTTATTCAATTTTCTTTTCTATTCAATTTTCTTTTTATTCGACTTCCTTTTTTATTTTTATGCAACTTCCAGTGTTAAATTTATACAGCTTCCATTTTTATTTTTATTCAACTTCCAATTATATTCAATTTTCTTTTCCATTCCACTTCCTTTTTTTTATTCAATTTCCAAATAGATCGTTAAAGTATAGTGATTTTTTGAATGAACTTCCATTGTCATTCAGCTTCCATTTTTATTCAATTTTCTTTTCTATTCAACTTCCTTTTTTATTCAACTTCCATTTTTATTTAATTTCCAAATAGATCGTTAAGGTATGGTGGTTTCTTGAATGAATTTCCATTTTTATTCAATTTTCTTTTCTATTCAACTTCCATTTTTATTCAATTTCTTTTTTATTCAACTTCCTTTTTATTTAACTTCCTTTTCTATTCAATTTCTTGAATGAACTTCCATTTGTATTCAATTTCCTTTTTTTTATTCAACTTCCATTTTATTTAATAAAAAAGGAAATTGAATAGAAAAGGAATAAAAATAAAATTGGAAGTTGAATAAAATTAAAACCTCCATTTTTATTTAATTTCCTTTTCTATTCAATTCCATTTTGATTTAATTTCCAAATAAATCGTTAAGATAAGGTATAGTGATTTCTTGAATGAACCTCCATTTTTAATTTTATGCAACTTCCAATTACATGCAACTTCCATTTTTATTCAATTTTCTTTTTCTATGCAACTTCCATTTATATTCAATTTCGATTTTTATGTTTATTCAACTTCCTGTTTTTATTCAAATGGAAGTTGAATAAAACTAAAACTGAAAGTTCATTCAAGAAACCACTATACCTTAACGATCTATTTGGAAATTAAATAAAAAAGGAAGTCGAATGGAAAAGGAAATTAAACCAAAAGGAAGTTGAATAGAAAAGAAACAATGAAAGTTGAATAGAAAAGAAAGTTGAATACAAAAGGACAGTGAATAGAAAAGGAAATTAAATAAAAAAAGAAATTGAATAGAAAAAGAAAGTTGAATGGAAGTTCATTCAAGAAACCACTATACCTTAACGATCTATTTAGAAATGGAAGCATAAATTTAATAAAAAAGGAAATTAAATAGAAAAGAAAATTGAATAAAAATGGAAGTTGAATAAAAATAAAAATGGAAGTTCATTCAATAAACCACTACACTTAACGATCTATTTGGAAATTAAACAAAAAAGGAGGTTGAATAGAAAAGGATAAAAATGGAACTTCATTCAAGAAACCACTATACCTTAACGATCTATTTGGAAATTGAAAATAAAAATGAAAGTTCATTCAATAAACCACTATACCTTAACGATCTATTTGGAAATTAAATTAAAAAGTAAGTTGAATTGAAAAGAAAATTGAATACAAATAGAAAGGAAGTTGAATAAAAAAGTAAAAATGGAAGTTCATTCTAGAAACCATTATACCTTAACGATCTATTTGGAAATTAAATAAACAAAGGAAGTTGAATAGAAAAAAAAAATTGAATAAAAATGGAAGTTGAAAAAAATAAAAATGGAAGCTGCATAAAAATAAAAATGGAAGTTCATTCAAGAAACAACTATACCTTAACGATCTATTTGGAAATTAAATAAAAAAGGAAGTGGTTTCTTGAATGAGTGGTTTCATTTTTCTATTCAACTTACTTTTTTATGTAATTTCCAAATAGATCGTTAAGATATAGTGGTTTCTTTTTCTATTCCACTTCCATTTTTATTTAGTTTCCAAATAGATTGTTAAGGTATAGTGGTTTCTTCAATGAACTTCCATTTTTATTCAACTTCCTTTTCTATTTAATTTCCAAATAGATCGTTAAGGCATAGTGGTTTCTTCAATGAACCTTTTTTTTAAATTTTTATTCGATTTCCTTTTTAATTAATTTCCAAATAGATCGTTAAGGCATAGTCGTTTCTTGAATGAATTTTCATTGTTATTTTTATTCAACTTCCATTTTTATTCAATTTTCTTTTCATTCAAGAAACCACTATGCCTTAACGATATATTTGGAAATTAATTAAAAAAGAAGTTGAATAGAAAAGGAAATTGAATAAAAATAAAAATAAAGATAAAAAGTTCATTGAAGAAACCACTATGCCTTAACGATCTATTTGGAAATTAAATAAAAAAAGGAAGTTGAATAGAAAAGGAAATAGAAAAGGAAGTTGAACAGAAAATAAAATTGAATAGAAATGGAAGTTGAATAAAAATAAAAATGGAAGTTGCATAAAATTAAAATGGAAGTTCATTCAAGAAATCACTATACCTTAACGATCTATTTGGAAGTTAAATAAAAAGGAAGTTGAATAGAAAAGTTCATTCAGGAAACCACTATACCTTAACGATCTATTCGGAAATTAAATAAACAAAGGAAGTTGAATAGAAAAGGAAATTGAATAAAAATGGAAGTTGCATAAAATTAAAAATAGAAGTTCATTCAAGAAAGCACTATACCTTAACGATCTATTCGGCAATTAAATCAAAAAGGAAGTTCATTCAAGAAACAACTATACCTTAATGATCTATTTGGAAATTAAATAAAAAAGGGAATTGAATAAAAATGGAAGTTGAATAAAAATAAAAATGGAAGTTGCATAAAATTAACAATGAAGTCGAATAGAAAAACAAATTGAATAAAAATGGAAGTTCATTCAAGAAATCACTATGCCTTAACGATCTATTTGGAAATTAAATAAAAAAGGAAATTGAATAAAAATGGAAGTTGAATAAAAGTAAAAATGGAAGTTCATTCAAGAAACCACTATGCCTTAACGATCTATTTGGAAACTAAATAAAAAAGGAAGTCGAATTAACAATGGAAGTTCATTCAAAAAACCACTATTCAATTTTCTTTTCTATTCAACTTCCTTTTTTATTTAGTTTTCTTTTCTATTCATTTTCCTTTTCTATTCAACTTCCTTTTTTATTTAACTTCCTTTTCTATTCAAGTTCCTTTTTTATTTAATTTCCAAATAGATTGTTAAGGTATGGTGGTTTATTGAATAAACTTCCATTTTTATATTTATGCAACTTCCACTTTTATTTTTATTGAACATCAATTTTTATTCAGCTTCCAAATAGATCTTTAAGATATAGTTGTTTCTTCAATGAAATTGAATAGAAAAAGAAATTGAATAGAAAAGGAAGTTGAATAAAAATGGAAGTTGAATCAAAATAAAAATGGAAGTTGCATAAAATTAACAATGGAAGTTTATTCAAGAAACCACTATATTTCAACGATCTATTTGGAAATTAAATAAAAAAGGAAGTTGAATAGAAAAAGAAGTTGAATAGAAAAGGAAGTTGACAAAAAATGGAAGTTCATTCAAGAAACCACTATACCTTAACGATCTATTCAAAAAGGAATTGAATAGAAAAGGAAATGGAATAGAAAAGGAAATTGAATAAAAAAGGAAGTTGAATTTAAATGGAAGTAGAATAAAAAAAGCAATGGACGTTGCATAAAATTAACAATGGAAGTTCATTCAAGAAACCACTATACCTTAACAATTTATTTGGAAATTAAATAAAAAAGGAAGTTGAATAGAAAAAGAAGTTGAATAGAAAAGAAATTGAATAAAAATAAAAACGGAAATTCAATAAAAATGGAAGTTGAATCAAAATTGAAAATGGAAGTTCATTCAAGAAACCACTATACCTTAACGATCTATTCGGCAATTAAATAAAAAAGGAAGTTGAATACAAAAGGAAATTGAATAAAAATTGAAGTTGAAAAGAAAAGAAAATTGAATACAATTGGAAGTTGAATTACATAAAAATGGAAGTTCCATAAAAATAGAAATGGAAGTTCATTCTAGAAATCACTATCCCTTAACGATCTATTTGGAAATTAAATAAAAAAGGAAGTTCAATAGAAAAGGAAATTGAATAAAAAAGGAAGTTGAATAAAAAAGGAAGTTGAATAGAAAAGGAAAATGAATAAAAATGGAAGTTGCATAAAATTAAAAATGGAAATTGAAGTTGCATAAAAATGGAAGTTGCATAAAATTAAAATGGAATTTCATTCAAGAAACCACTATACCTTAACGATCTATTTGGAAATTAAATAAAAAAGGAAGTTGAACAGAAAAGGAAATTGAATAGAAAAAGAAATTGAATAAAAATGAAAGTTGAATAAAAATAAAAATGAAAGTTCATTCAATAAAAATGGAAGTTGAATAGAAAAAGAAATTGAATAAAAATGGAAGTTGAATAAAAATAAAAATGGAAGTTGCATAAAATTAGAAAAATGAAAGTTGCATAAAATTAAAAATGGAAGTTCATTCAAAAAACCACTATACTTTAACGATCTATTTGGAAAATAAATAAAAAAGGAAGTCGAATAGAAAAGAAATTGAATAAAAATGGAAGTTGAATAAAAATAAAAAGGAAGCCGAATGGAAAAGGAAAATTGAATAGAAATGGAAGTTCATTCAGGAAACCACTATACCTTAACCATCTATTTCCAAATAAATAAAAAAGGAAGTCGAATGGAAAAGGAAATTGAATAAAACAGGAAGTTGAATAAAAATAAAAAAGAAAGTTGCATAAAATTAACAATAGAAGTTCATTCAGGAAACCACTGTACCTTAACGATATATTTGGAAATTAAATAAAAAAAAAGTTGAATTGAAAAGAAAATTGAATAAAAATGGAAGTTGAATAGAAAAAGAAATTGAATAAAAATGGAAGTAGAATAAAAATAAAAATGGACGTTGCATAAAATTAAAAATAGAAGTTCATTCAAGAAATGACTATACCTTAACGATCTATTTAGAAATTAATTAAAAAAGGAAGTTGAATAGAAAAGGAAATTGTATAAAAATGTAAGATGAATAAACATAAAAATGGAAATTGCATAAAATTGAAAATGGAAGTTCATTCTAGAAACCACTATGCCTTAACGATCTATTTGGAAATTAAATAAAAAAGGAAGTCGAATGGAAAAGGAAATTGAATAAAAATGGAAGTTCAATAAAAATAAAAATGGAAGTTGCATAAAATTAGCAACGATCTATTTGGAAGTTAAATAAAAAGGAAGTTGAATAAAAAAAAAAGTTTATTCAAGAAATCACTATACCTTAACGATCTATTTGGAAATTAAATAAAAAAGAAGTCGAATAGAAAAGGAAATTAAATAAAAATGGAAGTTGCATCAAAATTAAAAATGGAAGTTCATCAAAATTAAAAATGGAAGTTCATTTAGGAAACCACTATACCTTAACGATCTATTTGGAAATTAAATAAAAAAAGGAAGTTGAATAGAAAAGGAAATTGAATAAAAATGAAAGTTGCATAAAAAAAGTAAGTTGAATGGAAAAGGAAATTGAATAAAAATGGAAGTTAAATAAAAAATAAAAATCGAAGTTGCATAAAATTAACAATGGAAGTTCATTTAAGAAACCACTATACCTTAACGATCTATTTGGAAATTAAATAAAAATGAAATTGAATAGAAAAGGAAATTAAATAAAAATGGAAGTTGAATAGAAAAGGAAATTGAATTTAATTGGAAGTGGAATAAAAAAAGAGTTGAATAGAAAAGAAAAATGGAAGTTGCATAAAAAAGGTCCTTTTCCATTCCACTTCCATTTTTATTTAATTTCCAAATAAATCGTTAAGGTATAGTGGTTTCTTGAATGAACTTTCATTGTTAATTTTATGCAACTTCTATTTTTATTTTTATTCAACTTCCATTTCTATTCATTTTCCTTTTCTATTCAACTTCCTTTTTTATTTTTATTCAACTTCCTCTTTATTCAATTTCCTTTTCCATTCAACTTCCATTTTTATTTAATTGCCGAATAGATTGTTAAGGTATAGTAGTTTCTTCAATGAACTTCCATTTTTAATTCAATTTCAATATTTATGCAACTTCCATTTTTATTTTTATTCAACATCCATTTTTATTCATTTTCCTTTTCTATTCAACTTCCTTTTTGATTTAACTTCCACTTTTATTCAATTTCACTATACATTAACGACCATTTTGGAAATTAAATAAAAAAGGAAGTTGAATGGAAAACGAAATTGAATAAAAAAGGAAATTAAACAAAATAGAAGTTCATTCAAGAAACCACCATACCTTAACGATCTATTCGACAATTAAATAAAAAAAGAAGTTGAATACAAAAGGAAATTGAATAAAAATATGAAGTACATTCAAGAAACCACTATGCCTTAACGATCTATTTGGAAATTAAATAAAAAAGGAACTTGAATAGAAAAGAAAATTGAATAGAAAAGGAAGTTCATTCAAGAAACCACTATACCTTAACGATCTATTTGGAAATTAAATAAAAAAGGAACTTGAATAGAAAAGAAAATTGAATAGAAAATAGAAATAAAATAAAAAAGGAAGTTGAATAGAAAAGGAAATTAAAAAAAAATGATGTTGAATAGAAAAGAATGAACTTCCATTTCTTTTCCATTCGACTTCCACTATGCCTTAACGATCTATTTGGAAATTAAATAAAAAAGGAAATTGAATACAAAAGAAAATTGAATAAAAATGGAAGTTGAATAGAAAAGGAAAATGAATAAAAATGGAATTAAATAAAATTGAAAATAGAAGTTGAATAGAAAAAGTTGCATAAAAAGAAATTGAATAAAAATGGAAGTTGAATAAAAATAAAATTGAAAGTTGCATAAAAATAAAAAAGGAAATTGAATAAAAATGGAAGTTGATTAAAAATAAAAATGGAAATTACATAAAATTAAAAATAGAAGTTCATTCAAGAAACCACTATACCTTAACGATCTATTTGAAAATTAAATAAAAATGGAAGTTGCATAAAAATAAAAATGGAAGTTGCATAAAATTAAAAATGAAAGTTCATTCAAGAAATCACTATATGGAAATTAAATAAAAAAAAGAATACCACTATACCTGAACGATCTATTGGGAAATTAAATAAAAAAGGAAGTTGAATAGAAATGGAAGTTGAATAAAAATTAAAAATGGAAGTTGCATAAAAAAGAAAGTGGAATATAAAAGGAAATTGAATAAAAATGAAAATGGAAATTGAAAAAAATTAAAATAAAACTTCATTCAAGAAACCACTATACCTTAACAATCTATTTTGAAATTAAATAAAAAAAGAAATTAAATAAAAAAGGAAGTCGAATGGAAAAGGAAATTGCAGAAAATGAAAGTTCATTCAAGAAACCACTATACCTTAACGATCTATTTGGAAATTAAATAAAAAAGAAAGTTGAATAAAATTAACAATGGAAGTTCATTCTAGAAACCACTATACCTTAACGATCTATTTGGAAGTTAAATAAAAAAGGAAGTTGAATAAAAATAAAAATGGAAATTGAATAAAAAATGGAAGTTGCATAAAATTAAAAATGGAAGCTGAATAAAAATAGAAATGGAAGTTGCATAAAATGAACAATGGAAGTTCATTTTTAATTTTATGCAACTTCCATTTTTATTTTTATTCAAGAAATCACTATACCTTAACGATCTATTTGGAAATTAAATAAAAAAAAGGAATTGAATAGAAATGGAAAATGCATAAAATTAAAAATGGAAATTGCATAAAAATAGCAAAGCAAGTTCATTCAAGATACCACTATGCCTTAACGACCTATTTGGAAATTAAATAAACAAAGGAAGTTGAATAGAAAAGGAAGTTGAATAAAATTAAAAATGGAAGTTCATTCAAGAAATCACTATGCCTTAACGATCTATTTGGAAATTAAATAAAAAGGAAATTGAATAAAAATGGAATTAAATAAAAAAAAAGTTGAATAGAAAAAGGAAATTGAATACAAATGGAAGTTCATTCAGGTTTCTTGAATGAACTTCCATTTTTATTCAATTTCCTTTTCTATTCAACATCATTTTTTATTTAATTTCACTCAAGAAAGGACTATACCTTAACGATCTATTTGGAAATTAAATAAAAAAAAAGTTGAATAGAAAAAGAAATTGAATACAAATGGAAGTTGATACAGGAAACCACTATACCTTAACGATCTATTTGGAAATTAAATAAAAAAGAAGTCGAATAGAAAAGGAAATTGAATAAAAAATGAAGTTGAATACAAAAGGTTAATTGGAAGTTAAATAAAAATAAAAATGGAAGTTGCATAAAAATAAAAATGGAAGTTCATTCAAAAAATCACTATGCCTTAACGATCTATTTAGAAATTAAATAAAAAAGGAAGTTGAATGGAATTTGAATAAATTTTAAAATGGAAATTAATTCAAGAAACCACTATACCTTAACGATCTATTTGGAAACTAAATAAAAGAGGAACTTGAATAGAAAAGAAAATTAAATCAAAATTGAAGTTGCCTCAAATTCACAATGGAAATCCATTCAAGAAACGACTATACCTTAACGATCTATTCGGAAATTAAATAAAAAAATAAAAATGGAAGTTGCATAAAAATAAAAATGAAAATGAATAAAAATAGAAGTTAAATAAAAATAAAAATGACAGTTGCATAAAATTAACACTGGAAGTTCATTCAAGAAACCACTATATCTTAACGATCTATTTGGAAATTAAATAAAAAAGGAAATTGAATAGAAAAGAAAATTGAATAAAAATGGAAGTAGAATAAAATTAAAAATGGTAGTTCATTCAAGAAACGACTATACCTTAACGATCTATTTGGAAATTAAATAAAAAAATAAGTTGAATAGAAAAGGATATTGAACAGAAAAGGAACTTGAAAAAAAATGGAAGTTAAATAAAAAAGGAAGTTGAATAGAAAAGAAAGTTGAATAAAAATGGAAGTTGAATAAAAATAGAAGTTCATTCAAGAAACCACTATACCTTAACGATCTATTTAGAAGTTGAATAGAAAAGGAAATTGAATACAAATGGAAATTGCATAAAATTAACAATGGAAGTTCATTCAGCAAACCACTATGCCTTAATAATCTATTTGGAAATTATATAAAAAAGGAAGTTGAATAGAAATAAAAATGGAAGTTCAATAAAAATAAAAACGGAAGTTGCATCCACCATACCTTAACGATCTATTTGGAAATTAAATAAAAAAAAGGAAGTCGAATAAAAAAGAAAATAGAAGTTGAATAAAAATAAAAATGGAAATTCATTCAAAAAACCACTATACCTTAACGATCTATTTAGAAATTAAATAAAAAAAATAAGTTGAATAGAAAAGGATATTGAATAGAAAAGGAAAATGAATAAAAATGGAAGTTAATTAAAAATAAAAATGGAAGTTGCATAAATATAAAAATGGAAGTTCATTCAAGATACCACCATACCTTAATGATACCTTAACGATTTATTTGAAAGTTGCATAAAAATAAAAATGGAAGTTGAATATAAAAGAAAATTTAATAAAAACGGAAATTGCATAAATGGAAATTGACGTTCATTCAAGAAACCACTATACCCTAACGATCTATTTGGAAATTAAATCAAAAAAGAAGTTGAATCGAAAAGGAAATTGAAAAGGAAAATGAAAGTTGCATAAAATTAAAAATGGAAGTTGCATAAAAATAAAATGGAAGTTGATTCAAGAAAAAAATAAGTCGAATAGAAAAGAAAGTTGAATAAAAATAAAAATGGAAGTTAAATCACTATATGACTTCCTTTTTTATTTAATTTCCAAATAGATCGTTAAGGCATAGTCATTGAAGAATCCACTATACCTTAACGATCTATTCAGCAATTGAATACAAATAAAAATGGAAGTTTATTCAAAAAACGACCATACCTTAACGACCTATTTGGAAATTAAATAAAAACGGAAGTTGAATAAAAAAAGAAGTTGAATTGAAAAGGAAATTGAATACAAAAGGAAGTTGAATAGAAATAAAAATGGAAGTTGATTGAAGAAACCACTATACCTTAACAATCTATTTGGAAATTAAATAAAAAATGAAGTTGAATAAAAAAGGAAATTGAATAAAAATAAATAAAAATAAAAATGGAAATCCATTCAAGGAACCACTGTATCTTAACGATCTATTTGGAAGTTAAAAATTAACAATGGAAGTTCATTCAAGAATCCATTAAACTTCCATTTTTATATATTTTCCAAATAGATCGTTAATGTATAGTGGTTTCTTGAATGGATTTCTATTTTTATTTTGATGCAATTTTCATTTTTAATTTTATTCAACTTCCATTTTTATTAAATTTTCAAATAGATCGTTAAGGTATAGTGTTTCTTCAATGAAAAAATTGAATAGAAAAGGAAGTTGAATAGAAAAGGAAGTTGAATAGAAAAGAAAATTGAATACAAATGGAAGCTGAATAAACAAAAAATGAAAGTTCATTGACGAAACCAATATACCTTAACGATCTATTTGGACATTAAATAGAAAAGGAAATTGAATAGAATTGAAAGTTGAATAAAAATAAAAATGGAAGTTGCATAAAATTAAAAATGGAAGTTGTATAAAAATAAAAGTAGAAGTAGAATAAATAACAATGGAAGTTCATTCGAGAAACCACTGTACCTTAACGATCTATTTGGAAATTAAATAAAAAAGGAAGTTGAATAGAAAAAGAAATTGAATAAAAATGGAAGTTGAGTAAAAGTAAAAATGGAAGTTGCATAAAATTAAAAATGGAAGTCCATTCAATAAACCATTATACCTTAACGATTTATTTGGAAACTAAATAAAAAAGGAAATTGAATAGAAAAGAAAATTGAATACAAAAAGAAATTGAATAAAAATGGAAGTTGCATAAAATTAAAATGGAAGTTCATTCAATAAAAATGGAAGTTGAATAGAAAAAGAAATTGAATAAAAATAGAAGTTGAATAAAAATAAAAATGGAAGTTCATTCAAGAAACCACCATACCTTAACGATATATTTGGAAATTAAATAAAAATGGAAGTTGAATGGAAAAGGAAATTAAATAAAAAAGGAAGTTGCATAAAATTGACAATAGAAGTTCATTCAAGAAACCACTATACCTTAACGATCTATTCGGAAATTAAATAACAATGGAAGTTCATTCAAGAAACCCCTAT
The DNA here is from genome assembly GCA_036172215.1 of Camellia granthamiana. Lineage (NCBI taxonomy): Eukaryota > Viridiplantae > Streptophyta > Magnoliopsida > Ericales > Theaceae > Camellia > Camellia granthamiana. The sequence goes on along the minus strand of JAXFYN010000021.1, from coordinate 598,425 downwards.
ACCTTAACGATCTATGTGGAAATTAAATAAAAAAGGAAGTTGAATAGAAATTGAAGTTGAATAAAAATGGTATTTGGAAATTAAATAAAAAGGAAGTTGAATAGAAAAGGAAATTGAATAAAAATGGAAGTTGAATAGAAATGAAAATGGAATTTGCATAAATAAAAATGGAAGTTGCATAAAATTAATAATGGAAGTTCATTCAAGAAACCACTATACCTTAACGATCTATTTGGAAATTAAATAAAAAAAGAAGTTGAATAAAAATGGAAGTTGAATAAAAATAAAAAAATGGAAGTTCGTTCAAGAAACCACTGTAGCTTAACGATCTATTTAGAAATTAAATAAAAATGGAAGTTGAATAAAAAATGAAAGTTGCATAAAATTAAAAATTGAAGTTGAATAAAAATTGAAAATGGAAGTTGCATAAAATTAACAATTAAAGTTCATTCTAGAAACCACCATACCTTTTTATTTAATTTCCAAATAGATCGTTAAGGTCTAGTGGTTTCTTGAATTAACTTCCATTTGTATTTAACTTCCTTTTCTATTCAACTTCCTTTTTTATTTAACTTCCAAATAGATTGTTAAGGTATAGTGGTTTCTTGAATGAACTTCCATTTTCAATTTTATGCAACTTCCTTTTTTTATTTTTATTCAACTTCTATTTTTATTCATATGCAACTTCCACTTTTATATTTATTCAACTTCCATTTGTATTTATTTTCCTTTTTTATTCAACTTCCTTTTCTATTCAACTTCATCCGCTCATTCAAGATACCACTATGCCTTAACGACCTATTTGGAAATTAAATAAACAAAGGAAGTTGAATAGAAAAGAAAGCATAAAATTAAAAATGGCTGTTCATTCAAGAAACCACTATGCCTTAACGATCTATTTGGAAATTAAATAAAAAAGGAACTTGAATGGAAAAGGAAATTGAATAAAAATTGATGTTGAATAAAAATAAAAGGGAAGTGGCATAAAATTAACAATAAAAATTCATTCAAAAACCCACTATACCTTAACGATCTTCTTCGAAATTAAATAAAAAGGAAGTTGAATAGAAAATGAAGTTGCATAGAAAAAGAAATGGAATAAAAATGGAAATTAAATAAAAATGGAAGTTGAATAAACATAAAAATAGAAATTGCATAAATATAAAAATGGAAGTTGCATAAAATTAGAAAAAAAAAGTTCATTGAAGAAAACACTATATCTTAACGATCTATTTGGAAATTAAATAAAAATGGAAGTTGAATAGAAAAGGAAATTGAATAAAAATGGAAGTTGAATAGAAATAAAAATGCAAGTTGCATAAAATAGGAAAATGAATAAAAATGGAAGTTGAATAGTTTCTTGAATGAACCTCCATTGTGAATTTTATGCAATTTCCATTTTTAATTTTATGCAACTTTCATTTTTATTTTTATTCAACTTCCATTTTTATTCATTTTACTCAACTTCCATTTCTATTTTATTTAATTTCCAAATAGATCGTTAAGATATAGTGGTTTTTTGAATGAACTTCCAGTGTTAATTTTATGCAATTTTCATTTTTATTTTTATTCAACTTTCAATTTTATTCAAGAAACCACTATACCTTAACGATCTATTTAGAAATTAAATTAAAAAGGAAATTGAATAGAAACGGAAATTGAATAGAAATAAAAATGAAAGCTGCATAAATATAAAAATGGAAGTTGCATAAAATTAAAAAAGAAGTTGAATAAAAAAGGATATTGAATAAAAATGGAAGTTGCATAAAATTAACAATGGAAGTTCATTCAAGAAACCATTATACCTTAACGATCTATTTGGAAATAAAATAGAAAAAGGAAATTGAATAGAAAAGGAAATTAAATAAAAAAGGAAGTCGAATAGAAAAGGAAATTGAATAAAAATGGAAATCTCTTCAACTTTCTTTTCTATTCAACTTCCTTTTTATTAACTTAGCTCAAGGTATTCAAACCCGGTCGCTCTGATACCAAGTTGTCACGCCCCACTTTTTATTACTCGAAGTCATTACCAAATTTATTAACTTAACTCAATTTCAGAGATAACAAGCGGAAGTAAACTCATACATTCAATCTGTAGAAATGATTAGCAACACTCTCATTCGCATGCAAAGGAGACATTACATGAACATACAAATAAATTGCCCTTAGGCTTACAACCTTTAAATAAACAAATGAAGGGTGTAACCCTTTTTCACATATGGCATTCCGCCAACAACAAAGAGGCCCCGTGGCCAACAAATGAGTAGATCCAAATCTTGCAGCTCAACCTGCTTAATACCTGAAAAAGATTCAACAACGTGGGATGAACATATAGTCCAGTAGGGATCTCGACTTGATCCTCAACAATAACAACAATACAGATAGCTATGATCATGCACACTCATTCTCATACTAGAATAGTAATGTGACAGTTTATACAAAAAGATATATATATATATGAACTTTTCTCGAAAACAACTATTTCATCAAACTCTATAAGCGATTCATCTGTCCTCTCAACAACAGCATGCTAATTCACACTCAATTAGCCCCCAAAACACATCTAATGATAATAGGTCTAAAACCAACACTAACCCGAAGTTCAACCTCATGAATTTATACAAAAATCTCACATGATATAGTTTTCATGAAATACAAAAATAACCACATGTCTATCTATAGACGGAGTATTGAAAAAGAGCAAGGAGAATCCCTACCTCAAAGGAGAACCCAAATGGAGAAGATTGACCCGAAATCCAAGTGCTCCAAATCCACTATTCTTCAGATTAAAATGTAGCCCTCACTCTCCTCTACCTTTTTAACAAAGGACCTAGGATGGATTTATAGAAGAAAGAGATGAAATCTAGAGAGAGAGTATGTTTAGAGAGAGAGACTCTCGGCTGCTAGGGTTTCAAGGAAGAAAGAAGGAGAAAAATGTTATTTTTCCCCGCTGCTGAGTTTATAAACTGAACAGGCTCGCTCGAGCGAATACCTGGTCGCTCGAGCGACCAGACACAAGAAACAGACCTCGCTCGAGCGAAGAAAAGCTCGATCGAGCCAACAAACACATCTCTCAAGTCTAAGTACTAGACGCGACGCTCGCTCGAGCGAAGAAATGCTGGCTCGAGCGACGGACCAAAAACAAAATCCTCGCTCGAGCGAAGAGAAGCTCGCTCGAGCGACCAAGTCAAAAACTAGACAGGCAGACTTGGTTTCTAAACTCAACCAATCTGCCACCAACCTACCCAAAACATTCTAAACCCAAATTTAAAGAATTGAAGGATAGAAACAGCTCAAAACAACAAACGAAAACCTCGGAACTAAGTCCGAATACAAACACCCAAAGGAGGAAGAACCGGGATCACTACAACCTCCCCCCCTTAAAGAATTTCGTCCCCGAAATTAAGGATATGCCAAAAACACAAGGCCAGCTAATTACTCAATACCAACATTCCCCCCCAATACTAGGAGTGAAACCGTTCTCTCTACAAACCGTCAAGCCGCTCTAACCAAGGAAGAGACTCTCTAAGGGAATACGTCCCAAAAGACAACACTTAAGGTACGAAAACCTCAACAAACCAAACCTTTCCCCGAAACAAAACAACAACAGACTAGTATTTCAAGCCAAGTCACTACTCAACAACGAGATTCCCAAAAAGCTAACTAAAGCAAATCTTATGAGTAAATAATAAGAAAACATTTTCTTGCTCAAGAGACATTTCTCAAAGATAGTCAAATTTTCAATGTCAACTTTCCAAAATAAACCTTTCATTTTCCATACGAAACTCAACAGTTTTGTAAATATTATTATTATTATTATTATTTTTTTTTTCACAAATACAGTGCTATCCAAAACACAAAATCATCCACTGTTTATTTACTAAAAAGATTTATTTAAAATTTCTCAAAGTCCTTGATTTAAATCAATTTCTCAACAACACCCTTAGGTGGCCCAAACACTAGGAAAAATTTTGTTTTCCATTTCTTTTCAACATACTATTAGCAACAACTATCACTCATACAGTGATACCAAAACCAACACGAAGCATAACATTTCTATAATGATAGTTAATAGAAATAAATACAGTGCTACCAACACATAAGGCATAAGAAATTCATGGTTTTGCAATTTCATCCCGCCTCCCTTTACTTAACCATTTTAATAACATACATCTGGCTCAGAACCTGGCCAACAATTTAAATGAGATAGTAACTCATATAAAACATTTTTTCACTTCATAATAAATAAGCGTATAAGCTATATCAATCTTTCAATAGATACACATTTAGGTGCTGTATCATTGGAGTCCATCCCCTATCTCCTCCCAAGCAATATATATACACATCATGTATAAACAAAATCCAATCATTCACAATGATCATTCAATACACATATTTGCTGTATTATAATAACTGTCATCTTTAATGACACAACCCGGATGATTAGTTCCAGTTTTCCCTAATCAACACACAAAGTCTACAACAAACGAGACTAACCTCAAGGTGACCGATGTCCACCCAAAACACAATACCAATAAGCTGACTAATCAACTCAACAAACTCCACACTCAGTAATCCACACACTGATGTGCCACTCAAATTACTAACCCCAACACGGAGTTCTCTACACAAATCCCCAAATTTGGAATCTCACCGGATCTTCTCAAATTAAACCACATCGACACTGTGTCTAAGGGTATCACCATTTCCCTCCCCATGGCTGTATAGCAAGCCTACTCACTCCTCAACCGAAGACCGACATGGTCAACCTCTATCACAACAATTTAATCACGAAGGACAATTTTGACCGACGCCATTCTCGTTATCCTAGAATACAAACCGTTCTTCCTCTAAAGGATGCTGCCAGCATCTATTCACAAACCATACTCAACAATTGATAACCAATCACCATACGAACACTTCCCCTATATAACCGATGGAGTCACCACGAACTAGCTAACTAGTAACGCTCAAAACACAAACCAACCAACAGATACCATTTCCGCTAACCCGAGATACAGATCCCACACAACCTTGCTAATATCACACACCTGTCGAAACCATCACATCTAACACATACCCCCATGGATTCCCGCTCTCAACAAATAATCTTAAAAAGTGAACAAGGCCCACAGGCCACCACAAGACTATCTCAACATACATTACCAAGCAAGCAACAACACTAGGATCATTGACCCCATTAACAACTTCTCAATACACAAGATAGAGAGTTCGAAATTCCAAACATACTCCCTAATACATGAGGATTAAACAAACAATATTATGCATATAAATGCAATACATAAACATGGTGCCTCAGCATCCAACAGTACACCGGTCCACTACAAAATCATCAAACATGATACACCACCGGTCAACATTACAAAAAGTCCTTCTCCAAAGTAACACTATAGGGCTAACTAATAGGTCGCCCCTCGCGAGGCTCCCGAAGCCTGGCCTGCCCGTTTCTGGTACCGATAACGCCCCCGACTAGACGGGTACGACTGAGTCTGACTAGGTTTTAATACCCTCGAAGAATTTGCACGCAAAGGACAAGAACGTCTACCATGGCCCAGCTGACCACAAACAAAACAACCACCAGACCCTCTACTCTGAGACTGGTCTGAAACCTGCACCTCCCCAGAACCCCCAATACTAGGATCTGAAACCTTTGGCGAAGAAAAAGAACCAGCTCCTGACTGAGCATGTTTCCGCCTCCACCCCTTACTAAGCCTAGAGCGTTTAGGAACTACTTGACTGACCGAGATGGTCTCCTCTTTAACCCCATCACCACTAGCAATCAGGGCCTCCACATGGGCCGCTGCCTCAGCTAAAGTATAGTAATCCTTCCACAAGGATCCAACTACCTTCTCTCGAATATCGAAACGCAACCGTTTTTCGAACTCAAAACAACGACGCTCCTCTGTTATCACCAACTCTGGAGCAAACCTCGACAAACTAGCAAACCGCATCTCAAACTGTGCCACAGGAGTGTCGTCCTGACGCAACTCCAAAAACTGTTCCCTCAACCTTTCCCGAGCAGAAGGAGGGAAATACTTGGCCAAAAAGGCCTCGGTAAAAGCAACCCACGTGCCACCTACACTATTCTTAGCATTCTTCCACCAATAACTCGCATCACCCTTCAACTGGAAAGTCGCCAAAGAAACCCTCAACTCCTCATCTTCGACTCTGAGCATATCAAGAGTCTTGGTAATCTGCTCTAACCAACTCTCTGCTTCCAACGGTTTAGCCTCCCCCACAAACTCAGGTGGACTGGAGCGAAAGAACTCCTTAGTAAGTTTGAGAGCATGCCCGCTGCCGCCCTCAGTGCGAGCTAGGGCGTCATGTACTGCTCTCACAATCTCACGTGCAACATCCTCGCCGACAGCCGGTGCTGCAACGACAGGTACTAAAGGAACTGCTGTGCCTCTCCCGGCGTTCCTACTACTCAACCGTCCTCTACTCCCTCGTGTAGACATCCTATAAAGCACAAAGTAAAATATACTTAGTGCCAAACACAATAGCCTTCTCCGAGGCACACTCCACTACTGTTAAGTCACAAGACACACTTAGTCACAACACATACATCTCTATTGCATATAAACATCTAAACATGTAACCATATAATCGAATCAAGTCCACAAAGATAGCTACTCATCCCGGAACTCTCAAGGAATTCCTATCAGAAACCACGTTGATCAGGCGTGTTTCAAAAGGACCTCAAAGCAAGTTCACCGGATATGAGTACTATCCAGGAGACTGAATCCCATGCTCACATAAATGCAACACATAAGTCCTAATTCTCATGGTATCTACATGCAACGTCCTCACTACACGTAGTAAACCCACTGTGGTAAAAACCACTTCCCACGAGCTCAAGGTATTCAAACCCGGTCGCTCTGATACCAAGTTGTCACGCCCCACTTTTTATTACTCGAAGTCATTACCAAATTTATTAACTTAACTCAATTTCAGAGATAACAAGCGGAAGTAAACTCATACATTCAATCTGTAGAAATGATTAGCAACACTCTCATTCGCATGCAAAGGAGACATTACATGAACATACAAATAAATTGCCCTTAGGCTTACAACCTTTAAATAAACAAATGAAGGGTGTAACCCTTTTTCACATATGGCATTCCGCCAACAACAAAGAGGCCCCGTGGCCAACAAATGAGTAGATCCAAATCTTGCAGCTCAACCTGCTTAATACCTGAAAAAGATTCAACAACGTGGGATGAACATATAGTCCAGTAGGGATCTCGACTTGATCCTCAACAATAACAACAATACAGATAGCTATGATCATGCACACTCATTCTCATACTAGAATAGTAATGTGACAGTTTATACAAAAAGATATATATATATGAACTTTTCTCGAAAACAACTATTTCATCAAACTCTATAAGCGATTCATCTTTCCTTTCCTTTCATTAATCCCCGTTCCCAATCTTTCATACATAAACAATTACTTAGAAAATAAATTCACTAAGACCACCACTCTTATCCAATTTCCACACATACAACAGATGTGCCTTTCCAAAACATATTTCTAAAATATTTGATTCTCTATACACTTCTAACAGACAAATGATTTATTTCGGTTCAATCCCAACTCTACCATAACTATACATGCATACCTTCCTAAAAGGGAGATAACAACTCAACTACATGCACAGGACAAATCTATGAGACAACCCGGCCCTCCAAAACCGAAACCAATACTAACCACAATGTTTCCAGATACTCTGAAATAATAACAACAAAACTTTACTCTACTAGCTAGGTGCGTAGTAAGCTAAAAATACACTTCTCACAACAACATACCATTTTACCAGGCGCTAGCTGGAAGGGTGTGGTACCTTAGATTATAAGCGCATACAGTTCTCCAGGCACTGGCTGGAAGGTAACGGTACCTTTGATTATAAGCGCGACATATAATGTCAACAACAACCATGCAACAAGGCATAACCAACATGTATAATGCAAATACATAACCAACAAGAATCAAATCAATGTGTTACAGTAGATGAACACATAAGTGTAATGCATACACAACAAATCAACACAACCATGTCATCCTCCACCGATGACCAAGGACAAAGCCTCTAGATGCATGTATATTGTACACCTAGTAACATACTCAATTTACATGAGATCACCAACTTATCACTAATACTAATATAGTAGTATAAGATACAACAACCCAACATTTATACTTATTTCAAGTACTTTTCCCATTCCACTAAACCAACTTCCCTTTGTTCTTCAGAACCAACATCATCTCCTTTTATTACCACAAAATCAATTCCAGGAACAATAAAGCCCAAAACTCATTTTAATCTACTACATTCCTTTCAAGCCATTCCAATTTAATTATACAAATTAAATCATAATCATTATACTAGGGTTTTTCTCCCTCTTCTCAAAATTGATCAAAAGCTCAATTAAAACCCAAAACACCCAAGTATTTACCCAAGGATTAAACCCCTCTATTAAATTATTAATTCAATAAATTTTAGGATTTCCTCTCCTCTCAACAACAGCATGCTAATTCACACTCAATTAGCCCCCAAAACACATCTAATGATAATAGGTCTAAAACCAACACTAACCCGAAGTTCAACCTCATGAATTTATACAAAAATCTCACATGATATAGTTTTCATGCAATACAAAAATAACCACATGTCTATCTATAGACGGAGTATTGAAAAAGAGCAAGGAGAATCCCTACCTCAAAGGAGAACCCAAATGGAGAAGATTGACCCGAAATCCAAGTGCTCCAAATCCACTATTCTTCAGATTAAAATGTAGCCCTCACTCTCCTCTACCTTTTTAACAAAGGACCTAGGATGGATTTATAGAAGAAAGAGATGAAATCTAGAGAGAGAGTATGTTTAGAGAGAGAGACTCTCGGCTGCTAGGGTTTCAAGGAAGAAAGAAGGAGAAAAATGTTATTTTTCCCCGCTGCTGAGTTTATAAACTGAACAGGCTCGCTCGAGCGAATACCTGGTCGCTCGAGCGACCAGACACAAGAAACAGACCTCGCTCGAGCGAAGAAAAGCTCGATCGAGCCAACAAACACATCTCTCAAGTCTAAGTACTAGACGCGACGCTCGCTCGAGCGAAGAAAGGCTGGCTCGAGCGACGGACCAAAAACAAAATCCTCGCTCGAGCGAAGAGAAGCTCGCTCGAGCGACCAAGTCAAAAACTAGACAGGCAGACTTGGTTTCTAAACTCAACCAATCTGCCACCAACCTGCCCAAAACATTCTAAACCCAAATTTAAAGAATTGAAGGATAGAAACAGCTCAAAACAACAAACGAAAACCTCGGAACTAAGTCCGAATACAAACACCCAAAGGAGGAAGAACCGGGATCACTACAGGTAATCTCGAATTGCTGGCCATCATGGCACCATTCTACTAGGGGCGGAATGGGGTCGTGACAGGTTGGTATCAGAGCACAAGTTCCTCATAGTACGTTATTCACACACTTTGAGTCCTAAAGAGCATAGGATTTCCTTTAGAAAGATGATAGGATTGCATCATGTCGCTTGTTACTCGACAATATGTGCATCATCTCGGCGTAACTGCTTGTTGCTTGCATACATGCTTTATTGCGCATTTTATTTTAAAGTCATATTTTGCATACTCATAGCATTATGAGGAGAGGAAGACCGCCATTTGGCCGAGATCAATCAGAAGACAGATTGGGTCGATTAGAAAGACTAGTTGAAGGTTTAACTCGGGAGTTGAGACAGATAAGACAACAGAATGCTAGTGCAACATCCACTCAGGCCGAACAGACTAATGGCCGACATGTAGTTCCGCCTCCACCTCCTCCAGTACCCCAAGTACCCTCACAGTCAGCCTTGTATGGGGATGGGACTATGACTTTGATTAAGGAGTTCAAGAAGATGAACCCGCCGAGATTCCAAGGGGGCATAGAACCAAAGAAAGCTGAAGCGTGGGTTTTAGGAATGGAGAAGTTGTTCGAGATCTTTCCCAGCACAGATGCTCAGAAGGTGGCATTGGCCGCATTTACGTTAGATGACGATGCTCGAAGATGGTGGATGATAACACGAGAAGGGAACCCTAACTAAACTTGGGCTAAATTTTTGGAACTATTTTATGACAAGCATTTTCCCCTTAGTGTTCGAGATCGAAAGATCACGGAGTTCCAGACTTTGACACAAGGAAACAAGACAGTGGCAGAATACGACCGTGCTTTCACAGAATTGGCGAGGTACGCGCCTCATATGGTCAGTGATGAGTACAGGAAAGCTAGGAAGTTTGAAGGTGGGTTGCGTGCGCCGATACAGGATAGAGTCAACATGCTCAACATGCCGACTTATGCCGGAGTCTTGGATAAGGCTATTCTTGCAGAAGCCAACTTGAACCGGTACCAGAATGCAGGAGAGAATCAGAGGAAAAGGCCGAATTATGATAACCGCCGAGCTCCGTTTAATGCTAAGAAGAAAGCGAATGTGGGCAGCTCTAGCAACTTGAACCAGGAAAGTAATACGAAGCCGATGTGTGCGGATTGTGGGAAGCCGCATTCCGGGGTTTGCCGTTGGGCGTCAGGTACCTGTTTTGAATGTGGGGAAGTGGGTCATCGTGTGAGAGATTGTCCGAAGTCAAAGACTGGTGATGGTAAGAAAAGTGGGAGCACCTCGGGCTCTGCACAGGGAAGCAACGTCGGAAGGACACAGATGAGGCAAGGCAGAGTTTTTGCACTAGTGCCAGGAGACACTCAGAATGCTGAGACAGTAGTGTCAGGTATACTTCCAATCTGCTCTCAAGATGCATACATATTGATTGATTCGGGCCCTACGCATTCATTCGTATCTGTTAAGTTTGCCGAGAAGTTGAATAGACCACAGGAACCCCTTGATTATGTGTTATATGTATCTGCCCCATCTGGGAGAACTATGATTGTTGCATCTATTTATAGGGGGTGTGTTGTTGAGATTAAGGGTGTAGGATTATTAGTTGACTTGCTGCCATTAAACATGACTCACTTTGACGTTATATTAGGGATGGATTGGTTAGTGACGAATCATGCATCTATTGACTGTGTTTCTAAGAGTGTTACCTTGAAACCCCCAAGCCAAGCCGAGGTTATTTTCCAGGGTAGAGGTGTAGTGTCCCCGCCTTACTTGATTTCGTCCATTAAAGCCTATAAGCTAATTCAAAAAGGATGCCGTGGCTACTTGTGTAGTATACTGGGTTATCAGAATGGAAATGTTAGTTTAGCCGACATCCCAGTTGTGAACGAATTCCCCGATGTCTTTCCAAATGAATTGCCTGGCCACTTAGTTGACAGAGAAATAGAGTTTACTGTGGACATCATGTCGGGAACACAGCCGATCTCTAAAACACCTTATAGAATGGCCCCAGCCGAACTTAAGGAATTGAAAGTGCAGTTACAGGAATTGTTGGATAAGGGTTTTGTTAGGCCGAGCACTTCACCATGGGGAGCCCCAGTCTTATTTGTTAAGAAAAGGATGGTACACTTCGTCTTTGCATTGACTATAGGGAACTTAATAAGGCAACCATTAAGAACAAGTACCCGTTGCCTAGGATCGATGATTTGCTAGATCAACTTCAAGGAGCACGAGTCTTTTCCAAGATTGACCTTAGGTCAGGTTACCATCAGCTTAAAGTTAAAGCCGAGGATGTTGAGAAGACGGCCTTCCGAACCAGATATGGCCACTACGAGTTTTTAGTAATGCCTTTTGGAGTAACCAATGCCCCTGCTGCATTTATGGACTTAATGAACAGAGTCTTCAAGCCATATTTAGATGAGTTTGTAGTTGTCTTTATTGATGATATACTGATCTATTCCAAGAGTAAGACTGAACATGAAGACCACTTAAGACTGGCCTTACAGATTTTGAGGGACCAGAAGTTGTACGCTAAGTTGAGTAAGTGTGAGTTTTGGCTTTCCAGCATTTCATTTTTGGGGCATGTGATTAATGAAGAGGGTATCTCTGTTGATCCCAATAAGATTGAAGCCGTGGTAAATTGGCCGACGCCGACCAACGTGTCCGAGGTCCGTAGTTTTCTGGGTTTGGCAGGTTATTACAAAAAGTTTGTAAAGGATTTCTCAAGGATTGCAGTACCATTGACACAGTTGACTCAGAAGGGAGTGGCATATGAATGGACCGAGGATAGAGAGTCAGCCTTCCAAGAGTTAAAGACGAGGTTAGTTACAGCACCAGTTCTTGTACTTCCATCAGGCAATGAGGAATTTCAGATTTATAGTGATGCTTCATCTAAGGGTTTGGGTTGTGTATTAATGCAAGGGGGTAAGGTCATAGCGTATGCATCTCGCCAGTTAAAACCTCATGAGAAGAATTATCCTACCCATGACTTAGAACTAGCAGCCGTGGTATTTGCTTTGAAGAGTTGGCGTCATTACTTGTACGGAGCCTCTTGTCAAGTTTTCACGGATCACAAGAGTTTGAAGTACTTATTTACTCAGAAGGAACTAAATTTGAGGCAGAGAAGATGGCTGGAATTATTGAAGGACTACGACATGCAGATTCAATACCACCCAGGCAAAGCCAACTCAGTAGCCGATGCATTAAGCAGAAGATCAATGGGAAGTTTGGCATGTTTAGCCATAACCTCAGCAGAACTGACTATCATTGGGGAAGTAAAAGTCAGACAAATGGAAGACGAATTCTTGAAGAAGGTAGCCGACGAGATTATCACCAAGCCGAGATCAGGCTACACCTTTGAAGATGGAGTGCTTAAGTTTGAAGGAAGATTGTGCGTGGCCGACATTCCAGAGTTAAAGAGGAAGATTCTGCAAGAATCTCATGGTTCCAGAGTTGCTGTTCATCCAGGAAACACTAAGATGTATCATGACGTCAAGCAGACCTTTTGGTGGCCGAACATGAAGAAAGAAATAGCCGAGTTTGTATCCCGATGCTTGCATTGTCAACAAGTGAAGGCAGAACATCAGAGACCAGCAGGACTCCTTCAACCTTTGTCAATTCCTGAATGGAAGTGGGAACACATCTCCATGGATTTCGTGATTGGTTTGCCGAGGACGCAGAAGGGAATGGATTCGATTTGGGTCATAATTGACAGATTGACCAAGTCAGCACACTTCTTGCCTGTTCAGACTACGTTCAATGCTGACCGACTAGCTGTACTGTATATGAATGAGATTGTGAGACTTCATGGAGTGCCGATGTCCATTGTTTCAGACCGAGATCCGAAGTTTGTTTGCAGATTTTGGCAAAGTTTACAAAGAGCCTTGGGAACCGAGTTGAGGTTTAGCACAGCTTTTCACCCCCAAACCGATGGGCAAACAGAAAGAACGATTCAAACGCTTGAAGATATGCTCAGGTTATGTGTGTTAGATTTCAAGGGAAGTTGGGAAGCACATCTACCTTTAGTTGAGTTTGCTTACAACAACAGTTATCAAGCTAGCATTGGTATGGCACCGTACGAAGCTTTGTATGGAAGGAAGTGCAGATCGCCGATATGTTGGACAGAAGTAGGAGATAAAGTTTTGATCGGCCCCGAACTGATTCAAGTGACAACCGAGAAGATTAAGCTTATTCGACAGAGGATCGAAACTGTCCAAAGTCGGCAGAAGAGTTATGCCGACCAAAGGAGAAGAGAATTGGAATTTGAAGTTGGGGACCATGTATTCCTCAAGATTTCACCAACAAAGGGAGTCTCCAGATTTGGGAAGAAAGGTAAGTTAGCACCTCGATACATCGGGCCATTTGAAATTCTTGAGAAAATTAATATGACTGCTTACAGACTTGCTTTACCTCCAGAGTTAAGTCAAGTGCACGGTGTGTTCCATATTTCGATGTTGAGGAAGTATATTCGGGATCCCCTGCATGTGATTGATCATTTTGGGATTGTGGTTGATGAAGAATTGAGCTATGAAGAGAGACCAATGCGTATTATCGATAGACAAGTAAGACAATTGAGAAATAAGGCAATACCGATGGTGAAAGTTGAATGGAAGGAACATTACAGCAAGGATGCTACATGGGAACTGGAAAAAGGAATGAGGGATCAGTACCCGGAATTATTTTTGAACCAAGGTAACTCAAGTTTGGGGACCAAACTTCTTTAAGGGGGGTAGGATGTAATAACCCTCACACTGCCTTAACTATACTCATATGCATTTTATATGACTTTGCTTTGTTGAGCTTGCATTCTAAATCTTGACTTGCCTTGCATTCTTGACTTGTCTTGCATAAGTGATACTTGATGCTATGTTCCTTATTAGTGTGTGTGTTTAGCCGAGGTCACCTTGAGCCTAGACCACCTTTGAACCTTGTGCTCAGAACCATTTTGGAACCACCTGGTTGACCTTCACCTTCACCCCGGCATTATAGCCGAGATGTCACTACCTAGCCGAGGTACTTTACACTAGTGACCTTTGTTCCCGGGCTGGTATGACATAGGCCGAGGTGTGGCACACCCTGGCCAAGGTGTGGCACAGCTTAGTCAAATGTCGTCCTCCCTAGCCGATGTCTTTGTTACCCTGTTGCCGATGTTTTGTCTTTGACTGATGTTATTGATTGCCGAGGTCTTGTTGTTAGCCGATGTCATTACTCGCCGGAGTGTTTTACTGGGTAGCTTGTTAGATACGCTTTGTCAGAGTCTTGTCCTTTCAATCAGTCACCTTTCGAATAGAGCCAACCAACCGTTGCCACGTGTCCGAGCTGTAGGTTAAAGCAGCCGACAGACTTAGAAACACATCATTCTTGTCTCAAATCTTTGTTTTAGAGAGAGAAGCTCTAGAGAAAAAGGGAGAAGAGAGTTTTAGAAAGAGAAGTGAAGTTCGAGCTTGATCCTTGAAGATCGAACCGTTGGATTTGAGTTTTGAGGTTAGATTCTTGCTCTCCTTTGGTTACTTTTATTGTTTGTCCAGCTGCATTGCATGATTGAGTTTGTTTTGTATGCCATGCATCGATTTGAAGTCGGTTTTGAAAAAGGAACATGATGTTCATGTATGTTCTTGAGGAAAACCTTGTTTTGATCCGAAAGTTTACATCAAGATGCATGTTTCCATGTTTGTTTTCATATAATCTTCCAGTACGGGTACCCAGGTCCATGTTTTTGAAGCCTTGGCATGAAATCTTAGTTTTGGGTGCAAACAAGTTATGTTTTCAGCATGCATGTTCTTGACGATCTTGTCTTTGCATTATTCAAGGGGGGAACCCAGGTTTTCCCCGAGTTCGTTTTGTATGTGGGCCTCAGGACCACACCTCGGCAAGGTGGTGTGGGACCTCGGCATGACCTGGATGGTACCCAGTGTGTTTTCCCGAAATGAGAAACAGTGTTTGATACGATTTGACTTAGTTTTGGGCGAAAGCCGAGATCATTTGCATGCATATGAAGCTTGTTTAAAAAGTGCATTCAATAGACTTGCCATGTCTTTGTAGGACTTGGACTCGCCTTGACCCCGACATCTGAAGAACTATGTGAGTGGCATTTTAATAAAGCTATGTTAAAGTGTTTTGATAAAAGCCTTATTTTGCCTTGTTTTGGAAAGTATTTGTAAGCATGAATGATTATCCCTATTTTTGTGTACCAAGTATTATATCTTGTTTGGATGACATTTCTGGAAGTCCGTACGTGCCAGGGGACTTTAAGCACTTGTGGCACTAGTCCGTACGTGCTAGGGGACTATAAGCACTTGTAGCACAAAGTTTGGAAGTCCGTACATGCCAGGGGACTTTAAGCACTTGTGGCACAAGTCCTTAGTGTCGGGGACTATAATGCAATGACATTCTTGTTTAGAGATCTCTCTTGTCTTGTCATGCCTTGCCACTGACGGTTTTACTGTGTGGGTTTGTTTGTCCGGATTGTCATCTCTTGTACTATATTGATGCTAGTAAGCGTCCCTTGAAGCTTTGAAAGATTTGATAGAAGAACTTGATTTATACCTTGTATTGTTTTGTTAAAAGATCTCGGATATCATTCATGTAAACCCTTTATTACTTATGCCATTCACTGAGTATCCAAGCTCACCCTCTCTATATATATGTAGGTGATGAGCAGGGCGGCGATGACGCCTAACTGTGTTTTGCCGAGGTGTTTTGCCGAAGTATTTTGCCATTGTGTTTTCGGATTCATGTTTTGCGACATCTTGAAGATCATGCTTCTTGGTTATTTTATTTTATTTTGTATCTGGTGGCTGAGAAGCCTTTTGGTCAAGATGTATTTTTGTACTTCATTTGTTGTATTAAAGCTATGTAATGATGTATGACATTTCATTCAACTTATGCACTGCTCTCATGGATTTCTTAGTTTTGATTTATTGCTTCCGCATTTGTGAGCCCCATATGTTTACTCTGATTTGTGTGTGAATTCTTGTAAGTGGCCTTTGGTAATCTCGAATTGCTGGCCATCATGGCACCATTCTACTAGGGACGGAATGGGGTCGTGACATATGCAACTTCCATTTTTATTTTTATGCAACTTCCTTTTCAATTCAATTTCCTTTTTTATTTTTATTCAACTTCCATTTTTATTCAATTTCCTTTTCTATTCAACTTTTTTTTTTGGTTTAATTTCCAAATAGATCGTTAAGGTTAGTGGTTCCATAAAATTAATTTCCAAATAAATCGTTAAGGTATAGTTGTTTCTTGAATGAACTTCCATTTTTATTTTTATGCAACTTCCGTATTTATTAAATTTCCTTTTCTATCCAACTTCCTTTTGTATTCAATTTCCTTTTCTATTTAATTTCTAAATAGATCGTTATCATATAGTGGTTTCTTGAATGAATTTCCATTTTTATTTTTATTCAACTTCCTTTTTTATTCAATTTTCTTTTTTATTCAACTTGTTTTTTTTATTTAATTTCCTGTTTTGTTTAATTTCCAAATAGATTGTTAAGGCATAATGATTTCTTGAATGAACTTTCATTTTTATTTTTGATGCAACTTTCATTTTTATTCATTTTCAATTTCCTTTTTTATTTAATTTCTAAATAGATCGTTAAGGTATAGTTGTTTTTTGAATGAAGTTCCATTTGTATTCATTTTCCTTTTCTATTCAACTTCCTTTTTATTTAATTTCAACTTTCTTTTTTATTTAATTTTCGAATGGATCGTTAAGGCATAGTGGTTTTTCGAATGAACTTCCATTTTTATTTTTATTCAACTTCCACTTCCATTTTTGTTCAACTTCCCTTTCTATTCAATTTCCTTTTTTATTCAACATCATTTTTTATTTAATTTCCAAATAGATCGTTAAGGTCTAGTGGTTACTTGAATGGAAACCACTATACCTTAACGATCTATTTGGAAATTAAATAAAAAAGGAACTTGAATAGAAAAAGAAATCGAATAAAAATAGAAGTTGCATAAAATTAAAAATGGAAGTTCATTCAAGAAACCACTATACCTTAACGATCTATTTGGAAATTTATTCAACTTCCAAATAGATCGTTAAGGCATAGTGATTTCTTGAATGAACTTCCATTGTTAATTTTATACAACTTCCATTTTTATTTTTATTCAACTTCCATTTTTATTTAATTTCCATTAGATCGTTAAGGTATAGTGGTTTTATTTTTATTCAACTTCCATTTTTAATTAACTTCCTTTTTCAATTAAATTTTCTTTTTCTATTCAATTTCCAAATAGATCGTTAAGGTATAGTGGTTTCTTGAAACCACTATATTTAATTTCCAAATAGATCATTAAGGTATAGTTGTTTCTTGAATGAACTTCCATTTTTATTTTGATTC
Source organism: Camellia granthamiana (assembly GCA_036172215.1). NCBI lineage: Eukaryota > Viridiplantae > Streptophyta > Magnoliopsida > Ericales > Theaceae > Camellia > Camellia granthamiana. The sequence continues at coordinate 580,672 of JAXFYN010000021.1, read as the reverse complement.
AACTTCCGTGTTCAAACTCAATTTCCTTTTTTATTCAAGTTCCATTTTTCGTCAACTTCCAAATAGATCGTTAAGGTATAGTGGTTTTTTGAATGAACTTCCATTGTTAATTTTATGCAACTTCCATTTTTATTTAATTTCCTTTTCTATTCATTTTCCTTTTCAGCTTCCATTTTTATTCAATTTCCTTTTCTGTTCAAGTTCCATTTTTATTCAATTTCCTTTTTTATTTAATTTCCAAATTGATCGTTAGGGTATAGGGGTTTCTTGAATGAACTTCCAATTTTAATTTTATGCAACTTCCGTTTTTAATTTTATTCAACTTCCATTTTCCTTTTCTATTCAACTTACTTTTTATTCAACTTCCATTTTTATCCAATTTCCTTTTTTATTCAACTTTCATTTTTATTTAACTTCCCTTTTTATTCAACTTCCTTTTCTATTCAATTCCTTTTTGATTTAATTTCTAAATAGATTGTTAAGGTATAGTGGTTTCTTGAATGAACTTCCATTGTTAATTTCATGCAACTTCCATTTGTATTCAATTTTCTTTTTTATGCAACTTCCATTTTTATTCAATTTCCTTTTCTGTTCAACTTCTTTTTTTATTTAATTTCCAAATAGATCGTTAAGGTATAGTGGTTTCTTGAATGAACTTCCAATGTTATTCAATTTCCTTTTTTGTTTAATTTTTAAATAGATCGTTAAGGTATAGTGAATTTTTGAATGAACTTCCTTTTCTATTCAACTTCCTTTTTTATTTGTATTCAATTTCCTTTTTTATTCAACTTCCATTTTTATTCAATTTTCTTTTCTATTCAACTTCCTTTTTTGTTTCATTTCCAAAAAGATCGTCAAGGCATAGTGATTTCTTGAATGAACTTCCATTTTTTATTCTACTTCGTTTTCTATTCAACTTCCTTTTTTATGCAATTTTCTTTTCTATTCAACTTCTTTTTTTTTATTTAATTTCCAGCTAGATCGTTAAGGCATAGTGGTTCCTTGAATGAATTTTCATTTTTATTTTTATTCAACTTCCATTTTTATTACATTTCCTTTTCTATTCGACATCATTTTTTATTTAATTTCCAAATAGATCGTTAATGCATAGTGGTTATTTAATTTCCAAATAGATCGTTAAGGCATAGTGATTTCTTGATGAATAAAATTAACAATGGAAGTTCATTCAATTTTATGCAACTTCTTTTTTTATTCAACTTCAATTTTTATTCAATTTTCTTTTCTTTTCAACTTCCTTTTTTATTTAATTTCCAAATAGATCGTTAAGGTATAATGGTTTCTTGAATGAATTTTCATTTTTAATTTTATTTGGAACTTCCATTTTTATTTCTATTCAACTTTCAATTTTATTTAATTTCCAATTCTATTCAACTTCCTTTTTATTTAATTTCCAAATAAATCGTTAAGGTATAGTGGTTTCTTGAATGAACTTCCATTTTCAATTTTATGGAAGTTCTTTTGTATTCAATTTCCTTTTCTATTCAACCACTATACCTTAACGATCTATTTGGAAATTAAATCAAAAAGGAAGTTGCATAAAAAGAGAAGTTGAATAAAAATAAAAATGAAAGTTGCATAAAAAAGAAAATAGAAGTTAAGGTATAGTGGTTTCTTAAATGAACTTCTATTGTTAATTTTATGCAATTTCCATTTTTATTTAGTTTCAATTTCCTAATTTTATGCAACTTTCATTTTAATTCAATTTCCTTTTCCAGTTTTTTTAATTTCCTTTTCTATTCAACTTCCTTTGTTTATTTAATTTCCAACTAGATCGTTAAGGTATAGTGGTTTCTTCCTTTTTTATTTAACTTTCAAATAAATTGTTAAGGTATAGTGGTTTATTGAATGAACTTCCTTTTCCATTCGACTTCCATAAAATTGAAAATGGAAGTTGAATAGAAAAGGAAATTGAATAAAATTAAAAATTGAAGTTCATTCAAGAAACCACTATACCTTAACAACCTATTTGGAAATTAAAAAAAAAAAAAAGATATTGAATAAAAAAAGAAATTGAATAAAAATTGATGTTCAATAAAAATAAAAAAGAAAGCTCATTCAAGAAACCACTATACCTTAACGATCTATTTGGAAACTAAATAAAAAAGGAAGTTGAATTGAAAAGGAAATTGAATAAAAATGGACGTTGCATAAAATTAAAAATGGAAGTTCATTCAAGAAATCACTATGCCTGAACGATCTATTTGGAAGTTAAGTTCATTCAGGAAACCACTTAACAATCTATTTGGAAATTGAATAAAAAAGGAAGTTGAATAGAAAAGGAAATTGAATAGAAAAGGAAACCACTATACCTTAACGATCTATTTGGAAATTAAACAAAAAAGGAAATTGAATAGAAAAGGAAATCACTATACATTAACGATTTATTTGGAAGTTGAATAAAAAAAGAAATTGAATTGAAAAGGGACTTCCATTTTTATTTTTATTCAACTTCCTTTTTTTATTTTTATTCAACTTCCATTTTTATTCAATTTCCTTTTCTATTCAACTTCCTTTTTATTTAATTGCCGAATAAAAATGAAAGTTCATTGAAGAAACTACTATACCTTAACAATCTATTTAGAAACTAAATAAAAAAGGAACTTGAATAGAAAAGAAAAGAAAAGAAAATTAAAAATGAAAGTTGCATAAAAATAAAAATGAAAATTGCATAAAAATGAAAAATGGAAGTTGAATAAAAATAAAAATGGAAGTAGAATATAAATGGAAGTTGCATAAAATTAACAATGGAAGTTCATTCAAGAAACCACTATACCTTAACGATCTATTTGGAAATTGAATAAAAATGGAACTTAAATAAAAAAAAAAGTTGAATAGAAAAGAAAATTGACTACAAATGGAAGTTGAATAAAAATTGAAAATGGAAGTTCATTCAAGAAACCACTATACCTTAACGATCTATTTGGAAGTTGAATTAGAATAAAAACGGAAGTTCATTCAAGAAACACTATACCTTAATGATATATTTGGAAACTAAATAAAAAACAAATTGAATAAAAAAGGAAGTTGCATAAAAATGGAAACTGAATAAACATAAAAATGGAAGTTCATTGAAGAAACCACTATACCTTAACGATCTATTTGGAAATTAAATAAAAAATGAAAATTGAATAAAAATGAAAATTGCATAAAATTAAAATGGAAATTGCATTAAATTAACAATGGAAGTTCATTCAAGAAACCACTATACCTTAACGATCTATTTGGAAATTAAATAAAATGGAAGTTGAATAGAAAAGGAAATTGAATACAAAAGGAATGATGTTGAATGGAAATGGAAATCCATTCAAGGAACCACTATACCTTAATGATCTATTTGGAAACTAAATAAAAAAGGAAGTTGAATAGAAAAGGAAATTAAATAAAAAAGGAAGTGGAATAGAAATGAAAATTAAATAAAAAGGAAGTTGAATTGAAAAGGAAATTAAATAAAAAAGGAAACTAAAATTAACATAAACACTGGAAGTTCATTCAAGGAACCACTATACCTTAACGATCTATTTGGAAATTAACTAAAAAAGGAAGTTGAATAGAAAAGGAAAATAGATCGTTAAGGTATAGTTTTTTATAATGAACTCCCATTTTTAATTTGATGCAACTTTCATTTTTATTTTTATTCAACTTCCATTTTTATTCAATTTCTTTTTCTATTCAACTTCCATTTTTATTCAACTTCCTTTTCAATTCGACTTCTTTTTTTTATTCAATTTCCAAATAGATCGTTAAGGTATAGTGGTTTCTTCAATGATTTCTTGAATGAACTTCCATTTTCAATTTTTATTCAACTTCTATTTTTAATTTTATGCAACTTCCATTTTTATTCAACTTTTTCTTTTTTTTTTTCTAGTTTTATGCAACTTCCATTTTTATTTTTATTCAACTTTCTGTGGTTTCTTGAATGAACATCCATTTATATTCAATTTCTTATTTCTATTCAATTTCTTTTCTTTTTTTTTTAATTTCCAAATAGATCGCTAAGGCATAGTGATTTCTTGAATGAACTTCCATTTTTAATTTTATGCAACTCCCTTTTGTATTCAATTTCCTTTTCTATTCAACTTCCATTTTATTCAACTTCCATTTTTATTCAATTTCCTTTTCTATTCAATTTCCTTTTTTATTTAATTTCCAAATAGATCGTTAAGATACAGTGGTTTTTATTCTACTTCCATTTTTATTTCTATGCAACTTCCAGTTATATTCAATTTACTTTTCTATTCAACTTCCTTTTTTATTCAATTTCCTTTTCTATTCAATTCCTTTTCCATTTGAATTTCCAAATAGATCGTTAAAGTATAGTGGTTTCTTGAATGAACTTCCTTTTTTATTTTATGCAACTTCCATTTTTAATTTTATTCAACTTCCATTTTTATTCAATTTCCTTTTCTATTCAACTTCCTTTTTTATTAAATTTCCAACTAGATCGTTAAGGTATAGTGGTTCCTTAAATACAAATGGAAGTTGCATAAAAATAAAAATAGAAGTTCATTCAAGAAACCACCATACTTTAACGATCGTTATGGTATAGTGATTTCTGGAATGAACTTCCATTTTTAATTTTATTCAGCTTCCTTTTTTATTCAATTCAACTTCTATTCAACTTCCGTTTTTATTTTATTCAACTTCCATTTTTATTTAATGTCCAAATAGATCGTAAATGTATAATCGTTTCTTGAATGAACTTCCATTTGTATTCAATTTCCTTTTCTATTCAATTCCTTTTCATTTAATTTCCAAATAGATCGTTAAGGTATAGTGGGAAGCTGAATAGAAAAAGAAATTGAATAAAAATAAAAATGGACGTTGCATAAAATTTTCTTTTCTATTCAACTTCCTTTTTTATTTAACTTCCAAATAGATCGTTAAGGTATAGTGGTTTATTCAATGAACTTTTTTGTTAATTTTATGCAACTTCTATTTTTATTCATTCAAGAAACCACTATATCTTAACGATCTATTTGGAAATTAAATAGAAAAAGAAATTGAATAGAAATTAAATAAAAAAAGGAAGTTGAATAGAATGGAACCACTATACATTAACGATCTATTTAGAAATTAAATAAAAAAGGAACTTGAATAGAATTGAAAACAACTACACCTTAACGATTTATTTAGAAATTAAATAAAAAAAGAAATTGAATAAAAAAGAAAGTTGCATAAAAAAGAAATTGAATAAAAATGGAGGTTGAATAAAAATGGAAGGTATAGTGGTTTTTTGAAGACCACCATACCTTAACGATCTATTTGGAAATTAAATAAAAAAGGGAATTGAATAGAAATTAAAAATGGAAGTTGCATAAAATAAACAATGGAAGTTCATTCAGGAAACCACTATACCTTAACGATCTATTTGGAAATTGAATAAAAAAGGAAATTGAATAAAAATTAAAAATGGAAATTCATTCAAGAAACCACTATACCTTAACGATCTATTTGGAAGTTGAATAAAAAAGGAAATTGAATTGAAAAGGGTTGAATACAAATTGAAGTTAATTGATGATCTATTTGGAAACTAAATAAAAAACAAGTTGAATAGAAAAGGAAATTGAATAAAAATGGAAGTTGAATAAAAATAAAAATGGAAGTTCATTGACGAAACCACTATACCTTAACGAATAAAAATAGAAGTTCATTCAAGAAACGACTATACCTTAACGATCTATTTGGAAGTTGAATAAAAAATGATGTTGAATACAAATGGAAATTAAATAAAAATGAAATTGAATAGAAAAGAAAATTGAATAAAAATGGAAGTTCATTCAAGAAACTACTATACCAAAAAGATCCATCTGCAAATTAAATAAAAAAGGAAATTGAATAGAAAAGGAATAAAAATAAAATTGGAAGTTGAATAAAATTAAAAATGGAAGTTCATTCAAGAAACCACCATACCTTAATGATCTATTTGGAAGTTAAATAAAAGGAAGTTGAATAGAAATAAAAACGATCTATTTGGAAATTAAATAAAAAAGGAAGTTGAATAGAAAAGGAAGTTGAATAAAAGTGGAAGTTGAATTAATAATGGAAGTTTATTCAAGAAATCACTGTATCTTAACGATTTATTTGGAAATTTAATAAAAATGGAAGTTGAATAAAAATAAAAATGGAAGTTGCATAAAATTAACAATGGAAATTCATTCAATAAACCACTATACCTTAATGATCTATTTGGAAATTAAATAAAAAAGGAAATTGAATAGAAAAGGAAATTGATTAAAAATGGAAGTTCATTCAAGAAACCACTGTATCTTAACGATCTATTTGGAAATTAAATAACAAAAGAAGTGGAATAGAAAAGGAAATTAAATAAAAAAGGAAGTTGAATAGAAAAGGCAATTAAATAGAAAAGGATAAAAATAGAAGTTCATTCAAGAAATCAACTTCCTTTTTTATTTAATTTCCAAATAGGTTGTTCCTTTTTTATTCAACTTCCATTTTTATTGAATTTCCAAATAGATCGTTAAGGTATAGTGGTTTCCTGAATGAACTTCCATTTGTATTCAATTTCCTTTTCTATTCAACTTTCTTTTCCATTCAACTTCCTTTTCTATTCAACTTCCTTTTCTATTCAACTTTCTTTTCTATTTAATTTCCAACTAGATCGTTAAGGTATAGTGGTTTCTTGAATGAACGTCCATTTTTTTTTTTTTTTGTATTCGACTTCCATTTGTAATTTCCAAATAGATCGTTAAGGTGTAGTGGTTCCTTGAATGAACTTCCATTTTTTGTCAACTTCCTTTTCTATTTAATTTCTAAATAGATTGTTAAGGCATAGTGATTTCTTGAATGAACTTCCATTGTTATTCAACTTCCATTTTCAACTTTATTCAATTTCCTTTTCGATTCAACTTCCATTTTTTGTCAATTTCCTTTTCTATTCAATTTCCAAATAGATTCAATTTCCTTTTCTATTCAACTTCCTTTTTTTATTTAGTTTCCAAATAAATCGTTAAGGTATAGTTGTTTCTTGAATGAACTTGCATTTTTAATTTTATGCAATTTCCATTTTTATTCAACTTCCATTTTTATTCATTTTCTTTTTCAATTCAACTTCCTTTTTATTTATTTTCCAAATAGATTGTTAGTAGAATAGAAATGGAAGTTGAATATAAAAGGAAATTTAATAAAAATGGAAGTTGCATAAAATTACAAATGGAAGTTGCATAAAATTGAAAATGGAAGTTCATTCAAGAAACCATTTTTCAAATAGATCGTTAAGGTATAGTGGTTCCTTGAATGGATTTCCATTGTTAGTTTTATTCAACTTCCATTTTTATTCAATTTCCTTTTTATTTTTATGCTACTTCCTTTTCTATTCAACTTCCATTTTTATTCAACTTCTATTTTTATTTTTATTCAACTTCCATTTTTATTCAATTTCCAAATAGATCGTTAAGGTATAATGGTTTCTTGAATGAACTTCAACTTCATTTTCTATTCAACTTCAATTTTTATTCCATTTTTAATTTTATGCAACTTCCTTTTTTATTTTTATTGAATATCATTTTTTTATCTAATTTTCAAATAGATCGTTAAGGTATAGTGATTTTTTGAATGAACTTTCATTGTAATTTTATGCAACTTCCATTTTTATTTTTATTCATTTTCCTTTTTTATTTATTTTCCAAATAGATCGTTAAGGTATAGTGGTTTCTTGAATGAACTTCCATTTTTAATTTTATGTAAATAGATCGTTAAGGTATAGTGGTTCCTTGAATGAATTTCCATTTTAATTTTCAAATAGATCGTTAAGGTTAATGATCTATTTGGAAATTAAATAAAAAATTGAAGTCGAATTGAAAAGGAAATTGAATAACAATGGAAGTTCATAAAATTAACACTGGAAGTTCATTCAATAAACCGCTATACCTTAACGATCTATTTGGAAATTAAATAAAAAAGGAAGTCGAATAGAAAAGGAAATTGAATAAAAAAGGAAGTTGAATAGAAAAGGAAGTTGAATAAAAAAGGAAATTGAATAAAAATGGAAGTTGCATAAAAATAAAAATGGAACTTCATTCAAGAAATCACTATGCCTTCCTTTTTATTTAATTTCTTTTTTTATTTAATTTCCAATTAGATCGTTAAGGTATAGTGGTTTCTTGAATGAACTTAACTTCCAAATAGATCTATTAAACATAAAAATGGAAGTCGCATAAAATTAAAAATGAAAGTTCATTCAAGAAACCACTGTATCTTTAACGGTCTATTTGGAAATTAAATCAAAAAAGAAATTGAATAAAAATGGACGTTGCATAAAATAAAAAATGGAAGTGGCATAAAATTAAAAATGGAAGTTCATTCAAGAAATCACTATACCTTAATGATTTATTTGGAAATTAAATAAAAAGGAAGTTGAATAAAAATAAAAAAGGAAGTTCATTCAAGAAACAACTATACCTTAACGATCTATTCGACAATTAAATAAAAAAGGAAGTCGAATAGAAAAGGAAATTGAATAGATCGTTAAATAATAGAAATGGAAATTGAATAAAAATTGAAGTTGCATAAAAAAGGAAATTGAATAAAAATGGAAGTTGAATAGAATTGGAAATTAAATAAAAAAGGAACTTGAATAGAAAAGGAAATTGAATAAAAACGGAAGTTGAATAAAAATAAAAATGGAAGTTACATAAAATTAAAATGGAAGTTCATTCAACCACTATACCTTAACGATCTATTTGGAAATTAAATAAAAAAGGAAGTTGCATAAAAATAAAAATGGAAGTTCGTTGACGAAACCACTATACCTTAACGATCTATTTGGAAATTGAATAGAAACCACTATACCTTAACGATCTATTTGGAAATTAAATAACAATGGAAGTTCATTCAAGAAATTATTATGCCTTAACGATCTATTTGGAAACTAAATAAAAAAGGAAAATGGAAGTTGCATAAAATTAAAAATGAAACTTCATTCAAGAAACCACTATACCTTAGCGATCTATTTGGAAATTAAATAAAAATGGACGTTGAATAGAAAAAAAAAATTTGAATAAAAAAGGAAATTGAATAAAAATGGAAGTTAATAGAAAAGAAAATTGAATACAAATTAAAATGGAAGTTCATTCAAAAAATCACTATACATTAACGATCTATTAAGAAATTGAATAAAAATGGAAGTTGAATAGAAAAAGAAATTGAAAAAAAATGGAAAATGAATAAAAATGGAAGTTGCATCAAAAAACCACTATACCTTAACGATCTATTTGGAAATTAAATAAAAAAGGAAGTTAAATCAAAAAAGAAGTTGAATAGAAAAGAAAATTGAATAAAAATGGAAGTTGAATAAAAATAAAAAAGGAAGTTCATTTAAGAAACTACTATACCATAACGATCTATTTGGCAATTAAATAAAAAAGGAAGTTGAATAGAAAAGAAATTGAATAAAAATGGAAGTTGAATAGAATTCAAAATGGAAGTTGAATAGAAAAATTAAATTGAATACAAAAGGAAGTTGAATAGAAAAGGAAGTGGAAGTTCATTTAAGAAACCATTATACCTTGACGATCTATTTGGACATTAAATCAAAAAGGAATTGAATATAAAATTAAAAAAATAAAAATGGACGTTGCATAAAATTAACAACGGAAGTTCATTCAAGAAACCACTATACCTTAACGATCTATTTGGAAATTAAATAAAAAAGGAATTGAATACAAATGGAAGTTGCATAAAATTAGAAAAAAAAAAAGTTCATTCAAGAAACCACTATACCTTAACGATCTATTTGGAAGTTAAATAAAAAGGAAGTTGAATAGAAATAAAAACGGAAGTTGCATAAAATTGTAAATGGAAGTTCATTCTAGAAACCACTATACCTGAACGATCTATTTTGAAATAAAAACCACTATACCTTAATGATCTATTTGGAAATTAAATACAAATAAAAATTGAAGTTCATTCAGGAAACCACTATAGCTTAACGATCTATTTGGAAATTAAAAATGGAAGTTCATTCAAGAAATCACTATACCTTAATGATCTATTTGGAAATTAAATAAAAAGGAAAGTTGAATAAAATTAACAATGGAAGTTGCATAAAATTAGAAATGGAAATTCATTCAAGGAACCACTATACCTTAAAAATAAAAATGGAAGTTCATTCAAGAAATCACTATACATTAACGATCTATTTGGAACTTGAATAGAAAAGGAAATTAATGGAAGTTGCATAAAATTAAAAATGAAAGTTCATTCAAAAAACCACTATACCTTAACAATCTATTTGGAAATTGAATACAAATAGAACTTGAACAAAAAAGAAAATTGAATAAAAAAGGAAGTTGAATAGAAAAGGAAGTTGAATAGAAAAGGAAATTGAGTAGAAAGGAAGTTGAATAGAAAATGACATTTTCCATTCAATTTTCTTTTCTATTCAACTTCATTTTTTATTTAGTTTCCTTTTCTATTCAACATCATTTTTAAATTTATGCAATTTTCATTTTTATTTTTATTCAACTTCCATTTTTATTTTTATTCAATTTCCTTTTCTATTCAACTTCATTTTTTATTCAATTTCCCTTTCTATTCAACTTCCTTTTTTATTTAATTTCCAAATAGATCGTTATTGTATAGTGGTTTTTGAATGAACTTCCATTTTTATTCAATTTCCTCGTTAAGGTATAGTGATTATTTAATTTTCAAATAGATCGTTAAGGTATACTGGTTTTTTGAATGAACTTCCATTTTTAATTTTATTCAACTTCCTTTTCTATTCAACTTCCGTTTTTATTCATTTTCCTTTTCTATTCAACTTCCATTTTTATTTAATTTCCAAAATAGATCGTTAAGGTATAGTGGTTTCTTGAATGAACTTCCATTTTTATTCAATTTCCTCGTTAAGGTATAGTGATTATTTAATTTCCAAATAGATCGTTAAGGTATAGTAGTTTTTTGAATGAGCTTCCATCCTTTTTTATTCAACTTCCTTTTTAATTTTATGCAACTTCCATTTTTATTCCATTTTTATTCAATTTTCTTTTCTATTCAAGTTCCATTTTTATTTAATTTCCAAATAGATCGTTAAGGAAATTGAAAATGGAAGTTCATTCAAGAAACCACTGGACCTTAACGATCTATTTGGAAATTAAACAAAAAAGGAAGTTGAATAGAAAAGAAAATTGAATTAAAATGGAACTTGAATAGAAAAAGAAATGGAAGTTGAATAAAATAATAATGGAAGTTGCATAAAATTAACAATGAAACTTCATTCAAGAAACTACTATGCCTTAACGATCTATTTGGAAGTTGAATAAAAATAGAAGTTGAATAAAAATGGAAGTTAAATAAAAATACAAATGGACGTTGCATAAAATTAACAATGGAAGTTCATTCAAAAAACCACTATACCTTAACGATCTATTTTGGAAATTAAATAAAAAAGGAAGTTGAATAGAAAAAGAAATTGAATAGAAAAGGAAGATCTATTTGGAAGTTGAATAGAAATGAAAATTGAATAAAAATGGAAATTGAATAAAAAAGGAAGTTGAATAGAAAACAAAGTTCATAAAATTAAAATCGAAGTTGAATACAAAAGGAAATTGAATTAAAATTGGAAGTTGAATAGAAAAGGAAATTGAATAAAATTAACAATGGAAGTTCATTTAGGAAACCACTATACCTTAACGATCTATTTGGAAAATGAATAAAAATGGAAGTTGAATAAAAATAAAAAAGGAAGTTGAATAGAAAAGGAAATTGCATAAAATTAAAAATAGAAGTTCATTCAAGAAACAATTAATTTTTAATTTTATACAACTTCCATTTTTATTTTTATTCAACTTCCATTTTTATTCAATTTCCAAATAGATCCTTAAGGTATTGAAGTTAAATAAAAAAGGAAGTTGAATAGAAAAGGTGGTTGAGTAAAAAGAGAAATGGAAGGTCGAATTAAAAAGGAAATTGAATAGAAAATGGAAGTTGAATGGAAAAGAAAATTGAAGTTTAATCAAGAAACCACTATACCTTAACGATCTATTTGGAAATTAAATAAAAAAGGAAATTGAATAGCAATGGAAGTTCATTCAAAAATCCAAATGAAAATGGAAGTTGCATAAAATTGAAAATGAACTTCTATTTTTATTTTTATTCAACTTCCTTTGTTTATTCAACTTCCTTTTATATTCAACTTCCTTTTTATTTAATTTCCAAATAGATCGTTAAGGTATAGTGGTTTCCTGAATGAACTTCCATTGTTAATTTTATGCAACTTCCGTATATATTAAATTTCCTTTTCTATTCAACTTCCATTTGTATTCAACTTCCTTTTCTATTCAACTTCCTTTTTTATTTAATTTCAAAATAGATCATTAAGGTATAGTGATTTCTTGAATTAACTTCTATTTTTATTTTTATGCAACTTACATTTTTATTCAACTTCCTTTTTTTATTTAATTTCCAAATAGATCGTTAAGGTATAGTGGTTGAATGAACTTCCATTTTAATTTTATGCAACTTCCATTTTAATTTTTATTCAACTTCCGTTTTTATTCAATTTCCTTTTCTATTCAGTTTCCTTTTTTATTTAATTACCGAATAGATCGTTAAGGTATAGTGATTTCTTGAATGAACTTTCATTTTTAATTTTATGCAACTTCCATTTTTATTTTTATTCAACTTTATTTTTTTATTTAATTTCCAAATAGATCGTTAAGGTATAGTGGTTGAATGAACTTCCATTTTAATTTTATGCAACTTCCATTTTTATTTTTATTCAACTTCCGTTTTTATTCATTTTCCTTTTCTATTCAATTTCCTTTTTTATTTAATTGCCGAATAGATCGTTAAGGCATAGTGGTTCCTTCAATGAACTTTTATATTTATGCAATTTTCAGTGTTAATTTTATGCAACTTTCATTTTTAATATCTATCCAACTTTCATTTTTATTCAATTTTCTTTTCTATTCAACTTCCTTTTTTATTTAATTTCTAAATAGATCGTTAAGGTATAGTGGTTTCGTCCAATAAAAATAAAAAAGGAAGTTGAATAAAAATAAAAATGTAAGTTCATTCAAGAAATCACTATGCCTTAACGATCTATTTGGAAATTAATCAAAAATGGAAGTTGCATAAAATTAACAATGGAAGTGCATTCAAGAAACGACTATTAAATAAAAATGGAAGTCGAATTAACAATGGAAGTTCATTCAAGAAACCACTATACCTTAACGATCTATTTGGAAATTAAATAACAATGGAAGTTCATTCAAGAAATTATTATGCCTTAACGTTCTATTTGGAAACTAAATAAAAAAGGAAAATGGAAGTTGCATAAAATTAAAAATGAAACTTCATTCAAGAAACCACTATACCTTAGCGATCTATTTGGAAATTAAATAAAAATGGAAGTTGAATAGAAAAGGAAATTGAATAAAAAAGGAAATTGAATAAAAATGGAAGTTAATAGAAAAGAAAATTGAATACAAATTAAAATGGAAGTTCATTCAAAAAATCATTATACATTAACGATCTATTAAGAAATTGAATAAAAATGGAAGTTGAATAGAAAAAGAAAATGAATAAAAATGGAAAAGGAATAAAAATGGAAGTTGCATCAAAAAACCACTATACCTTAATGATCTATTTGGAAATTAAATAAAAAGGAAGTTAAATCAAAAAAGAAGTTGAATAGAAAAGAAAATTGAATAAAAATGGAAGTTGAATAAAAATAAAAAAGGAAGTTCATTTAAGAAACTACTATACCTTAACGATCTATTTGGCAATTAAATAAAAAAGGAAATTGAATAGAAAAGAAATTGAATAAAAATGGAAGTTGAATAGAATTCAAAATGGAAGTTGAATAGAAAAATTAAATTGAATACAAAAGGAAGTTGAATAGAAAAGGAAGTGGAAGTTCATTTAAGAAACCATTATACCTTGACGATCTATTTGGACATTAAATCAAAAAAGAATTGAATATAAAAATAAAAAAATAAAAATGGACGTTGCATAAAATTAACAACGGAAGTTCATTCAAGAAACCACTATACCTTAACGATCTATTTGGAAATTAAATAAAAAAGGAATTGAATACAAATGGAAGTTGCATAAAATTAGAAAAAAAAAAAGTTCATTCAAGAAACCACTATACCTTAACGATCTATTTGGAAGTTAAATAAAAAGGAAGTTGAATAGAAATAAAAACGGAAGTTGCATAAAATTGTAAATGGAAGTTCATTCTAGAAACCACTATACCTGAACAATCTATTTTGAAATAAAAACCACTATACCTTAATGATCTATTTGGAAATTAAATACAAATAAAAATTGAAGTTCATTCAGGAAAACACTATAGCTTAACGATCTATTTGGAAATTTAAAATGGAAGTTCATTCAAGAAATCACTATACCTTAACGATCTACTTGGAAATTAAATAAAAAGGAAAGTTGAATAAAATTAACAATGGAAGTTGCATAAAATTAGAAATGGAAGTTCATTCAAGGAACCACTATACCTTAAAAATAAAAATGGAAGTTCATTCAAGAAACCACTATACCTTAACGATCTATTTGGAACTTGCATAGAAAAGGAAATTAATGGAAGTTGCATAAAATTAAAAATGAAAGTTCATTGAAAAAACCACTATACCTTAACAATCTATTTGGAAATTGAATACAAATAGAACTTGAACAAAAAAGAAAATTGAACAAAAAAGGAAGTTGAATAGAAAAGGAAGTTGAATAGAAAAGGAAATTGAAAAGAAAGGAAGTTGAATAGAAAATGACATTTTCCATTCAATTTTCTTTTCTTGTAGCGATCCCGGTCTTTTCCCATTTGATTATTGTATTCGGACTTATGTTCCGTGGATTCCGTTGTCATATTATTGTTGTTGTTGTCCCTTGATTCCTTATTCTTGGGTTATAGGATGTTTTGGGCAGGTTGATTGCAGGTTGGTTGGGTTTAGAAACCAAGGGTTGATGTTCAGTTTTTGGCTTGGTCGCTCGAGCGAGCCTCTCTTCGCTCGAGCGAGGTCTTCCGTTTTGGTCCGTCGCTCGAGCGAGCCTTTCTTGGCTCGAGCGAGGATTGCGTCCAGTACTAGACCTGAACGCAGTGTTTGTTGGCTCGAGCGAGCTTTTCTTCACTCGAGCGAACTGGTTGTCTTTCGCTCGAGAGAGCTCCCTTCGCTCGAGCGAGCGAGGTGTATGTTTTCGATTCCTTCGCTCGAGCGAGCATTCTGTCGCTCGAGCATGCTTCTGGGTTGCAGACCTGAAGCATTACATTCTTCGCTCGAGCGAGATTCTCTTCGCTCGAGCGAGATTTCCTTGTGTCTGGTCGCTCGAGCGACCAGGTCTTCGCTCGAGTGAGCCTGTCCAGTATAAATTCGCAGTTACGGTTTTTAAAACATTTTTTACACGTCTTTCGATCCAAAAACCCTAATTTCTGAGTTCTCTTCTTCTCTAAACACATTCTCTCCTAGGTTTGATCTAGTTAGAGTGATTTCCTACCCTAGTTGCTTCATTAAAAAGGTAGAGGAGAGTGAGGGCTTCCATTTAATCTGAGCAATTGTTGATTTGGAGCACTTTGGAGTTTGGGCTTCATCCCGGTTTTCTTCTTTTTGAGTATTTGCTTTGAGGTAGGGATTTCCTACTCCATTTATACGCTTTAATCATAAGTGTTGGTATTTTGGTATATGGGGGTAGTTTGGTAATTTTGGGAGAAACCCTAGGTTTTGACTTAGATTAATTTGTGTAATTAATTTAAGGGAAGAATGTGGAATTGGGTTTAATTCATGAAATTGGGGAAATTATGAGATTAATGATATAGTTGGGTAGTTTAAATACTTACCTATGAGAATGTGGAATTTACATTTATTGATGTATTTATTTCTTGTTTAGAAATAACTGTTTGGGCTATCGGTGGAGGATAGTCGTGATTGTTGTAGACCTTGCATGTGGCTTAGGTATAACTGAAATTGAGTCATTTACTTTGACTGTTGGATTAATACAGAACATTACTTGTATTGATTATGTGTTGTATATGGCAAGTGTGTGTTACATTGCATATGCATATTGTTTTGGAGGAGATAGGGGATGAACTCCACGGTTTAGGGGAAGATAGGGGATGGACCTCTAAACCGGATTTTGTGTGGGAGGAGATAGGGGATGGACTCCATTAGCATCACAATATGTGTGCTTATTGATAACCGGATTTATTGGGAGGAGATAGGGGATGGAGTCCAGTAGCATCACTCATATATGTGCTTATTGATAATAGCAATATTGCTATTTGTTGTTGATATGATACATCATTGTAATGTGTATTGGTTGGAAGTATGGAAGTGTTGTGGTTTGAGTTTTAGTCTCATTTATTTTTGTGACATCTGGATCACTAGTATAGTTGGCCAGGTTCTGAGCCATAATGATATAATTGGTAAATGGAATAAATATTGGAAAGTGAAAGGTGTCATAGACAATATGTCATAGACAATGTAGACAGTCGTGTCATAAAATTGGAAATTGATTATCTTGTGTTAACCATGTATCGAATGCTAATGCTTTAGTTAATTCTTATGCTTGGTTTAGTATTTCTCTACTGGGCTGTGGCTCACCCTATATGGGAACTTCATTTTCAGGTTCAGGTGGTTCATTACCTCCAAAGAATTAGCTTGTGAAGATTTGAACTCGAAGACTTGCTTTATTTTATTTGTTTTATTTGAATAACTTGTAAACTTTCAAGCCTAGGGCTTTATTTGTTTTTGAGTTAGAACTCATGGAATTGTGTCCAAGTGTTGGCTTGGCAAGGTGTAAGCCCATAGGGCATTTATTATGATGTTTTTATTTCATGGTACTCTGATGAATGGAATAAGATACTTTATTTCCTTATAATTCCGCATGTTAATATTATGTATTATGGGTTAAATTTTGAGGGCGTGACAACTTGGTATCAGAGCGTACCGGGTTCGAATACTTTGGGTACGTGGGAAGTGATTAGAATCACAATGGGTTCGTCTCGTTTGATAGAGACTTAGTGTAATATTATATGCTTATGTGATAACATGTTTATGTGACTATGTGGGTATGGAATGTAGTTTCTAGGATGGTGATTGGACCCTTGAGTCTCTGAAAGTCTTGTTGGAAAGGCACTTGATCAATGTTGTTTCCAACCGGAACTTTAGTGACGCCTCGGGACTATCATTATCCAGGAATGAAATTCGTAGGTGCTTATGTGATTATGTGCTTACGTGGTGTGATTTATTGTTGTCCAATGTGTTAGGATGCAAGTATTATAGTTTTGGCACATTATTTAGAGTGCTAACGTCTTTGTTTCCTTTATTAGGATGTCAGGACGAGGACAAGGTCGTGGTAGGCGTGGTAGGCAGGCCAGGCAGGAAGTACCTATACCGGAGGAAATTCCGGCAGTTCAGGAGGGTGTTGGCCAGGCCAATATGGCCGAGCCAGTGGGACAGCAGGTTATGGGCGCTCTGGCCCAAGAGATAGCTGGAGCTTTTAGGGAGTCAGTGGGCATTCTTAGGGCTCAGAATCAGGCTCAGGTAGTTGTGGCAGATGCAGGGCCTTCTTTTCTGAAGAGGGAGTTCTTCCGGTCTCAACCGGACGTGTTTGTAGGTGATCCTAGCGAGCCGCTTAAGGCAGACGAATGGCTCGAACAGACAACGAAAACGTTTGAGATGCTAGGCATCGAAGACGAGGCACTGAAGGTGACCTTAGCATCTTTCCAACTGAAGGGGGATGCGGGTCAATGGTGGAAGTTCACCAAGGGTCGTATTGGAGGTACTTGGAAGGCTTTTGTTGATGCTTTTCAGGATAAGTACTTGTCTCCAGCTGTTCAGGAGAAGTTGAGAGATCAGTTCCGCCATCTTGAGCAGAACAGTTTATCAGTGGCCGAGTTTGAGGCGGCATTCACTAGTCTGTCCAGGTTTGCACCTGAGTTGGTGGCGACTGAGGAGCGTCGTTGTATTGAGTTTGAGAAGAAGTTGAGGCGTGGCCTCATGCTGAGAGTTGTCGGGTCTATGATTCGAGATTTTGGCCGTTTGGTTGATGCAGCAGCCCATACTGAGATTATGATGCAGGAAGAGGGGGAAAGGCAGAAAGGCTCCAAGAGGAGTCAGGATGGCCAGAGTGATGGCAGGAGGCAGAGAGGTTTCAATCCTCAGCAGCCTCAGAGTAGTTTTTCTAGATCCACTTTTCCAGTGCCGAGTGCTAGTTCTGGGAAAGGCAGTCAGGGAGACGTCACCTGTTACAAGTGTGGCCAGCTGGGCCACAAGTCTCCAGTTTGTCCTCAGAAGGGAGGAGTTCAGAGAGCATTATCTTCTTCGGCTCGATCTCAGAGCCAGAGTCAGGGTAGAGGCCAGCCGCTATCTTGTTTTCAGTGTGGTCAGCCAGGGCACATGAAGAGTTATTACCCACAGTTGAGTGGCACATCTGGTGCATCTGGTTCGAGGCAGACTCAGAGTCAGCTGCCTGCTCAGTCAGTTCAGGCCT
Source organism: Camellia granthamiana (assembly GCA_036172215.1). Classification (NCBI taxonomy): domain Eukaryota; kingdom Viridiplantae; phylum Streptophyta; class Magnoliopsida; order Ericales; family Theaceae; genus Camellia; species Camellia granthamiana. The sequence continues at coordinate 562,189 of JAXFYN010000021.1, read as the reverse complement.
CGAGGGCCAATCAGGGGGCTCCTTCGTCCCAGTCTGTGCAGCAATCTTATGCTCCGAGGGGTGAGCAGGTTGATCAGAGGTCATCTGGGCGCGTGTATGCTGTTACCGCGCACGATCTTGTACCAGCTCCGTCGGTTGTGAGAGGTACCTTCTTGTTTTGCAATTCAGTTGCTAGTGTTTTGATCGATACGGGTGCATCTCATTCTTTTGTGTCTGCTGCATTTGCATCTGTTCTGGAGTTGGAGTTAGCACAGTTAGCATCTCCTATTTGTGTAGTGTCACCTCTTGGGGGTGAATTGATTTTGAAAAGGTGTTAGGGGTTGTGATATAGAGGTCGATGATCATAGAATCCCTTTTTCTTTTGTGTTATGCCCATGAAGGCTTCGATGTTATTTTGGGTATGGACTGGTTATCGTCATACCGGGCATTTATTGAGCTGCTACCGTCAGAGGGTTACTTGTTGTACCGTTAACTGGAGAACGTTTTCATTTTCTGGAGACAGAGTTGGTAGTGTTTTGCCACCGGGGTATGATCCGCGAGGGCGGAGTGAGCTTAGTGGTCTACTTGCTAGCTTTGAGGGTAGTGAATGTGATGAGACCCAGATTGTGTTGCCAAGGTGGTTTGTGAGTACCTTCGATGTCCTTTCCCGAGGATCTTTGTTAGTTTGCCACCTCATCGAGAGATTGAGTTCTCTATTGATTTAGTGCCCCGGCAACGGCGCCGATTTCTATGGCACTTTACCGCTTTTGCCCCAGCCGAGTTAGTTGAGTTGAAGATTCAGCTCCAGGAGTTGTTAGATAAGGGCTATATTCGTCCTAGTGTTTCGCCGTGGGGAGCACCGGCCCTCTTGCTCTAAGAAAGAAGGTGTGCTTTGAGACTGTGTATCGATTACCGGAAAATGAATCGGGCTACGGTTAAGAATAAGTACCCTATGCCTCGTATAGATGATCTGTTTGACCAGTTGAAGGGTTCCGTTGTTTCTCTAAGATAGACTTGAGATCGGGTTACCATCAGTTGAGAGTCAGGGAGGAGGATATCCGAAGACGGCATTCCGTACGCGGTATGGCCACTATGAGTTTCTGGTGATGCCATTTGGGCTTACCAATGCACCGGCAGTATTTATGGATTTGATGAACCGATCTTCCGGAATTCTTAGATCGTTTTGTAGTCGTCTTCGTGGACGACATTCTGATTTATTCACCTTCAGAGGAAGAGCACGAGGAACATTTGAGAGTGGTGCTTGAGTTACTTAGAGCCCATAAGTTGTATGCTAAGTTTGGGAAGTGTGAATTCTGGCTAGAAGAGGTGAAGTTCTTAGGCCATGTAGTTTCTGGAAAGGGGTGTCTGTTGATACATCCAAGAACTGAGGCAGTGCAAGATTGGGCACAGCCTAAGAGTGTTTTTGAGATCCCGCAGTTTTCTGGGACTAGCTGGTTATTATCGTCGGTTTGTGAAGGATTTCTCCAGGTTAGCTTCACCGTTGACGAGATTGACCTCAGAGGGGAGTCAAATTTGTATGGAGTGAGACTTGTGAAAAGTCGTTTCAGGAGTTGAAGGTTAGATTGACCACCGCTCCGGTCTTGATTATTCCGGAGAGAGGGTTGGGTTATGCAGTCTACTGTGACGCATCACGAGAAGGTCTTGGGTTGTGTGTTGATGCAAGAGGGGAAAGTGGTTGCTTATGGCTCACATCAGTTGAAAGTTCATGAGAAGAATTACCCTACGCACGATTTAGAGTTAGCAGCTATGATATTTGCCTTGAAGATTTGGAGGCATTATCTTTATGGTGAGAGGTTCGAGGTATTCTCGGATCATAAGAGTCTGAAATATCTGTTTACACAGAAAGACTTGAATTTGAGGCAGAGGAGGTGGATGGAGTTTATGAAGATTATGATTTCGAGTTGCACTATCATTCGGGGAAGGCCAATGTTGTGGCTGATGCCCTTAGCAGGAAACCTATTGGTGACGTAGCTAGTATAGCCATCCGGGAGTGGAGATGTTGGGTGCACTTGGGAGTTTGATCTGCTTTTGGGTGAATCCGTTGAGGCCTGGGCTTGTTTTCTGTTGTTGCGCAGCCTACACTTGTGACTCGAGTGTTAGAGGCTCAGAGGGATGATCTTGAGGTGGAATCTCTTCGAGAGAAGATTTCCAGTGGGAAGGTTGAGAAGGGTTTGACGGTGTATCCCGACCTAAGTGTGAGATACCGAGACCGTCTGTTTGTGCCAGAGTCTTGCGAGAGGAGAGTATTCGAGAGTTCCATCATTCGCGCCTTGCGTGCATCCGGGAGGCACTAAAATGTATAGGGATTTGGGTCGCCAGTTTGGTGGCGGGGTATGAAGAGAGATGTGGCAGTGTCATATCTAAATGCCTTACTTGTCAGCAAGTGAAGGCCGAACATCAGAGACCAGCGGGGTTTGTTGCAACCCTTGTCTATTGCCGAGTGGAAGTGGGAGCATGTCACTATGGACTTCGTTGTAGGTCTTCCGAGGACTCAGCGCGGTAGTGATGCTATTTGGGTGGTTGTAGACCTGGTTGACGAAGTCAGCGCACTTCATTCCTATGCGTGTTAGAGATTCGGTGGATCATCTTGCCGACATATATATTCGGGACATAGGTGAAGTTGCACGGGGTCCCAGTGACCGATCGTCTCAGATAGAGATCCTCGTTTCACTGCCAGGTTTGTGGCAGAGTTTGCAGAGTGCTTTAGGCACTAAGTTGACCTTTAGTACAGCTTATCATCCTCAGACTGACGGGCAGTCCGAGCGTACTATTCAGATCCTTGAGGATATGCTTCGGGGTTGTGTTCTCGACTTTAGTGGGTCGTGGGAGAGGCACTTACCATTAGTGGAGTTTGCCTACAACAACAGTTTTTCAGTCTAGTATCGGTATGGCACCATTTGAGGCCTTGTATGGCCGACCGTGTAGATCTCCAGTTTTGTTGGCGAGGTTGGGTGATGCACCTCTGTTGGGTCCGGAGTTGGTGAGGGAAACGACGGAGAAAGTTGAGCTTATCCGTAAGAGGCTTGTTACAGCACAGAGTCGTCAGAAATCTTATGCTGACCGTAGGAGGAGACCTTTGGTATTTGAGGTGGATGATCATGTCTTTTGAAAATATCACCTAGGCGAGGTTTGATGAGGTTTGGGAAGAGTGGGAAGTTGTCCCCTCGATTTATTGGTCCTTTTGAGATCCTTGAGAGGATTGGTGAGGCTGCTTATCGTTTAGCTTTACCACCGCAGTTATCCGGAGTTCATGACGTGTTTCATGTGAGTATGCTTCGGAAGTATGAGCCGGATCCATCACATGTGTTGGATTGGACCGACTTGGTTGTTGACGAGGATGTTTCGTATGAGGAGAGACCGATTCGAGTCTTGGATAGGCGGGATCAAGTTTTGCGAGGCAAAACCATCCCTTTGGTGAAAGTTTTGTGGAAGCATCACGGAGTGGAGGAAGCACTTGGGAACGTGAATTGGAAGTCCGTGAGAAATATCCGGACATGTTTAGTGATTAGAAATCTTACAAATAGATTTTGTAATATTGTTGAACTTGAGAATTTTATATATGTCTTAAGTTGGAAAACATTGAGAATGTTTTGGATTTAATGTTAGCATTTTGAACTTGCCTTTTTATGGAAGTGGAATATAACATTTATATATTGAATGTGTTGTTTATATCATGGGATTAAATATGATATGGAAATTGTTAACATTGAAAGGAATAATGCATAATATTGATGCAGGTTGAATATATGTTGATTTATACATATTATGAGATGCCTCTTGCTAAGAGATGAAGTGACCAGTATTGGGTCAAGCTGTTTATTATTATGTGTATGTCATTGGGAATTGAGAAAAACTTGTTTTTTTTACAAACTTATGCCTAATTTCGGGGACGAAATTCTTTTATAAGGGGGAGAGTTGTAGCGATCCCGGTCTTTTCCCATTTGATTATTGTATTCGGACTTATGTTCCGTGGATTCCGTTGTCATATTATTGTTTTTGTTGTCCCTTGATTCCTTATTCTTGGTTTATAGGATGTTTTGGGCAGGTTGATTGCAGTTGGTTGGGTTTAGAAACCAAGGGTTGATGTTCAGTTTTTGGCTTGGTCGCTCGAGCGAGCCTCTCTTCGCTCGAGCGAGGTCTTCCGTTTTGTCCGTCGCTCGAAGCGAGCCTTTCTTGGCTCGAGCGAGGATTGCGTCCAGTACTAGACCTGAACGCAGTGTTTGTTGGCTCGAGCGAGCTTTTCTTCGCTCGAGCGAACTGGTTGTCTTTCGCTCGAGCGAGCTCCCTTCGCTCGAGCGAGCGAGGTGTATGTTTTCGATTCCTTCGCTCGAGCGAGCATTCTGTCGCTCGAGCATGCTTCTGGGTTGTAGACCTGAAGCATTACATTCTTCGCTCGAGCGAGATTCTCTTCGCTCGAGCGAGATTTCCTTGTGTCTGGTCGCTCGAGCGACCAGGTCTTCGCTCGAGCGAGCCTGTCCAGTATAAATTCGCAGTTACGGTTTTTAAAACATTTTTTACACATCTTTTGATCCAAAAACCCCTAATTTCCGAGTTCTCTTCTTCTCTAAACACATTCTCTCCTAGGTTTGATCTAGTTAGAGCGATTTCCTACCTAGTTGCTTCATTAAAAAGGTAGAGGAGAGTGAGGGCTTCCATTTAATCTGAGCAATTGTTGATTTGGAGCACTTTGGAGTTTGGGCTTCATCCCGGTTTTCTTCTTTTTGAGTATTTGCTTCGAGGTAGGGATTTCCTACTCCATTTATACGCTTTAATCATAAGTGTTGGTATTTTTGGTATATGGGGTAGTTTGGTAATCTTGGGAGAAACCCTAGGTTTTGACTTAGATTAATTTGTGTAATTAATTTAAGGGAAGAATGTGGAATTGGGGTTTAATTCATGAAATTGGGGAAATTATGAGATTAATGATATAGTTGGTAGTTTAAATACTTACCTATGAGAATGTGGAATTTACATTTATTGATGTATTTATTTCTTGTTTAGAAATAACTGTTTGGGCTATCGGTGGAGGATAATCGTGATTGTTGTAGACCTTGCATGTGGCTTAGGTATAACTGAAATTGAGTCATTTACTTTGACTGTTGGATTAATACAGAACATTACTTGTATTGATTATGTGTTGTATATGGCAAGTGTGTGTTACATTGCATATGCATATTGTTTTGGAGGAGATAGGGGATGAACTCCACTGGTTTAGGGGAAGATAGGGGATGGACCTCTAAACCGGATTTTGTGTGGGAGGAGATAGGGGATGGACTCCATTAGCATCACAATATGTGTGCTTATTGATAACCGGATTTATTGGGAGGAGATAGGGGATGGACTCCAGTAGCATCACTGATATATGTGCTTATTGATAATAGCAATATTGCTATTTGTTGATTGATATGATACATCATTGTAATGTGTATTGGTTGGAAGTATGGAGAAGTGTTGTGGTTTGAGTTTTAGTCCTCATCTTATTTTTGTGACATCTGGATCACTAGTATAGTTGGTCAGGTTCTGAGCCATAATGATATAATTGGTAAATGGAATAAATACTTGGAAAGTGAAAGGTGTCATAGACAATATGTCATAGACAATGTAGACAGTCGTGTCATAAAATTGGAAATTGATTATCTTGTGTTAACTCATGTATCGAACTGCTAAATGCTTTAGTTAATTCTTATGCTTGGTTTAGTATTTCTCTACTGGGCTGTTGGCTCACCCCTATATGGGAACTTCATTTTCTCAGGTTCAGGTGGTTCATTACCTCCAAAGAATTAGCTTGTGAAGATTTGAACTCGAAGACTTGCTTTATTTTATTTGTTTTATTTGAATAACTTGTAAACTTTCAAGCCTAGGGCTTTATTTGTTTTTGAGTTAGAACTCATGGAATTGTGTCCAAGTGTTGGCTTGGCAAGGTGTAAGCCCATAGGGCAATTTATTATGATGTTTTTATTTCATGGACTACTCTGATGAATGGAATAAGATACTTTATTTCCTTATAATTCCGCATGTTAATATTATGTATTATGGGTTAAATTTTGAGGCGCGTGACAACTTGGTAATCAGAGATGTACCGGGTTCGAATACTTTGGGTACGTGGGAAGTGATTAGAATCACAATGGTTCGTCTCGTTTGATAGAGACTTAGTGTAATATTATATGCTTATGTGATAACATGTTTATGTGACTATGTGGGTATGGAATGTAGTTTCTAGGATGGTGATTGGACCCTTGAGTCTCTGAAAGTCTTGTTGGAAAGGCACTTGATCAATGTTGTTTCCAACCGGAACTTTAGTGACGCCTCGGGACTATCATTATCCAGGAATGAAATTCGTAGGTGCTTATGTGATTATGTGCTTACGTGGTGTGATTTATCGTTGTCCAATGTGTTAGGACGCAAGTATTATAGTTTTGGCACATTATTTTAGAGTGCTAACGTCTTTGTTTCCTTTATTAGGATGTCAGGACGAGGACGAGGTCGTGGTAGGCGTGGTAGGCAGGCCAGGCAGGAAGTACCATATACCGGAGGAAATTTCGGCAGTTCAGGAGGGTGTTGGCCAGGCCAATATGGCCGAGCCAGTGGGACAGCAGGTTAATGGGCGCTCTGGCCCAAGAGATAGCTGGAGCTTTTAAGGGAGTCAGTGGGCATTCTTAGGGCTCAGAATCAGGCTCAGGTAGTTGTGCAGATGCAGGGCCTTCTTTTCTGAAGAGGGAGTTCTTCCGGTCTCAACCGGACGTGTTTTGTAGTGAGTCCTAGCGAGCCGCTTAAGGCAGACGAATGGCTCGAACAGACAACGAAAACGTTTGAGATGCTAGGCATCGAAGACGAGGCACTGAAGTGACCTTAGCATCTTTCCAACTGAAGGGGGATGCGGATCAATGGTGGAAGTTCACCAAGGGTTCGTATTGGAGGTACTTGGAAGGCTTTTGTTGATGCTTTTCAGGATAAGTACTTGTCTCCAGCTGTTCAGGAGAAGTTGAGAGATCAGTTCCGCCATCTTGAGCAGAACAGTTTATCAGTGGCCGAGTTTGAGGCGGCATTCACTAGTCTGTCAGGTTTGCACCTGAGTTGGTGGCAACTGAGGAGCGCGTTGTATTGAGTTTGAGAAGAAGTTGAGCGTGGCTCACATGCTGAGAGTTGTCGGGTCTAGATGATTCGAGATTTGGGCCGTTTGGTTGATGCAGCCAGCCATACTGAGATTATGATGCAGGAAGAGGGGGAAAGGCAGAAAGGCTCCAAGAGGAGTCAGGATGGCCAGAGTGATGGCAGGAGGCAGAGAGGTTTCAATCCTTAGCAGCCTCAGAGTAGTTTTTCTAGATCCACTTTTCCAGTGCCGAGTGCTAGTTCTGGGAAAGGCAGTCAGGGAGACGTCACCTGTTACAAGTGTGGCCAGCTGGGCCACAAGTCTCCAGTTTGTCCTCAGAAGGAGGAGTTCAGAGAGCATTATCTTCTTCGGCTCGATCTCAGAGAACACACTATACAAATTAAAGTTGAATAGAAAAGGAAATTGAATACAAATAAAAATGGAAGTTGAATAAAATTAAAAATGAAGTTGCATAAAATTAAAAAAGGAAGTTCATTCAAGAAACCACTATATTTTAACGATCTATTTGGAAACTAAATAAAAATGGAAGTGGAAACGATCTATTGGAAATTAAATAAAAAGGGAAGTTGAATAAAATAAATATGGAAATCAAAAAGGAATTGAATAGAAAAGAAACTTGAATAAAAATGGAAGTAAAATAAATAAAAGGAAGTTGAATAGAAATGGAGGTTGAATAAAATTACATATGGAAGTTGCATAAAATTAACAATGAAGTTCATTCAAGATACCACTATATTCAATTTTCTTTTCCATTCAACTTCTATTTTTATTCAACTTCCATTTTTATTTAATTCCAAATAGATCGTTAAGGTATAGTGGTTTTTTGAATGAACTTCCATTTTTTATTCAATTTCCTTTTTTATTCAACTTCCATTTTTATTCAATTTCCATTTCTATTCAACTTCCCTTTTTATTTAATTTCCAAATAGATCGTTAATGTATAGTGATTCCTTGAATGAACTTCCATTTTTTACTTTTATTCAATTTTCATTTTATTCAACTTCAATTTTATTTAATTTCCTTAACGATCTATTGGAAATTAAATAAAAAAGGAAATGGAAGTTGAAAAGGAAATTGAATAAAAATGGAAGTTGAATAAAATTAAAAATGAAGTTGCATAAAATTAACAATGGAAGTTGAATAAAAATGGAAGTTGAATTATTTGGAAATTAAATAAAAATGGAAGTTGAATAGAAATGGAAGTTGAATAGAAAAGGAACTTGAATAAAAATGGAAGTTGATAGAAATGGAAGTTGAATAAAAATAAAAATGGAAGTTCATTGAAGAAACTACTATACCTTAACGATCTATTTAGAAATTAAATAAAAAGGAAATTGAATAGAAAGGAAATTGAATAAAAATGGAAGTTGAATAAATTGGAATTGGATAAAATAAAAAATGGAAGTTCATTCAAGAAACAACTATACCTTAACGATCTATTTGGAAATTGAATAAAAATGGAAGTTGCAAACGATCTATTTGGAAATTAAATGGAAAAGGAAAATGAATAAAAATGGAAATGGAAGTTGAATAAAATTAAAAATGGAAGTTCATTCAAGAAATTTCTTTTCTATTCAACTTCCTTTTTATATTTAATTTCCAAATAGATCGTTAAGATCGTTAAGGTATAGTTGGTTCCTTGAATGAACTTTCATTAAGGTATTATAACAACCCTCATCTTGACTTAGTCATACTTGCATACATTTTTGTATGATCTATGTCTTGTCTTGTTTATAATCCTGTTACCTTGTTTTGCCTTGCTTTGTTACGTGTTGCTTGCTTGATCTTGTTCCTTGCTTGGTGTGTAGCCGAGGTCAGCTTAGCCTGGTTCGCCTTTGAACCTTTTGAGTTTAGAACCGTTTTGGAATCACTTGGTTGACCTCCATCTTCACCCCGCATGTTTGCCGAGATGTCACTCTTTGGGCCGAGGTGTCTAGAACCAAGCCGAGATGTTTTGTACTAGTGACCTTTGTCCTTGGGCAGGTATGGCCTAGACCGAGATGTGGGCACACCCAGGCCAAGGTGTGGCACAGCTTAGTCAGGTGTCGTCCTCCCTAGCGATGTCTTTGCTTACCCTGTTGCCGGAGCTTTGTGTTTAGCCGATGTCCTTGACTGCCGATGTATCTTACCCTAGCTTGTTGAGGACCGCTTTGTCATAGGACTTGTCTTGTCAATCAGTCACCTTTTTGAAGAGAACCAACCCAGTAACGCCACGTGTCCGAGCTGATTGTTAAGACAGCCGGCAGACTTAGAAACACATCATTTTGTCTCAAATCTTTGTTTTTAGAGAGAGAAGCTCTAGAAGAAGAAGAAAGAGTTCTTAGAGAGAAGTAGAGCCCCGAGTTTGATCTTGGAGGATCGAACCGTTAGATTCGAGTTTTGAGGTCCTTGATTCTTTGCTTTGAGCCTACGCCCGAGAAGAACTATGTGAGTGGTATTTTAATAAAGCTATGTTATACTGTTTTGATAAATCTTGTTTTGCTTTGTTTTGACGAGAGTATTTGTTAAGCATGAATGATTAGCCCTATTTCGATGTATCAAGTATAAGCTTTGT